>JAQLOM010000005.1:16367750-16378639 GCA_030068315.1 Chrysichthys thysi
CCTGAACTTTAATGTACCTAAACAGTGATTGCTGGATTTCAAATTGTATAATTTGCTTGAGGGCGGCACGGTGGCTGAGTGGTTAGCGCTGTCGCCTCACAGCAAGAAGGTTCTGGGTTCGAGCCCCGGGTTCGGCACAGGTGCCTTTCTGTGCGTAGTTTACATGTTCCCCCCGTGTTCGTGTGGGTTTCCTCCGGATACTCCGGTCAGTTTCCTCCTTCCTTTCCAAAAACATGCACAGAGGGGATTAGGCTAATTGGTGACTCTGACTTGGTGTGCGTGTGAATGGTTCTCTGTCTCTCTCTGTGTTGCCCTGCAGTGGATTGGCGACTCGCCCAGGGCCTGATGTCAGCTGGGATTGGCTCCAGCTTCCCCCTGCGACCCTGAACAGGATTAAGCGGCAGAAGACGAAGACGAATAATTTGCTTGAGTCCTATAATTAACATATATATATAATATATATACACATACATTTTATTACCAAATTTAAATAATTGATTTCAATTGCACAAACGCACAAATATGATCAAAAACAAAAGCAAAATCCATAAAGTAATACAAAGAAGATTCGCTACTCAATAAGTACAAAAGAATTGCTGCAGTCAAAAAGGCGTTGGACTAAATGTGAACATGCTGCAGTGCTGAGCTACATTAATGGACGTTTGAGTACACACTGCACTTATGTGGGACTGTTTAGTGGTCAGTGTGTTGTTCTCAGTACTTCAGTATGTCCTTTGCTTTTTTTTTTAAGTTGTGTGGGTCACTATATGCACCTCAGAACATGCTTGGTAAATTACACATAATGCCATTTTAGAAGAAAAACTGTGTTACCAAGAGCTGGTGTGAATTCTTTTAACTTGGGTTTGGCCTGCGAAAATATTTACACATGTATTTCACTCACTCACTCATCTTCTACCGCTTAATCCTGCTCAGGGTCGCGGGGGGAAGCTGGAGCCAATCATAGCTGACTTCGGGTAAGAGGCGGGGTTACACCCTGGGCAGGTCACCAATCCACCGCAGGGACAGGCAACCATTCACACTCACATTCACACCTACGGGCAATTTCGAGTCGCCAATTAGCCTAATCCCTTCTGTATATGTCTTTGGACTGTGGGAGCAAACCAGAGTACCCGGAGGAAACCCATGCAGACACGGAGAGAACATGCAAACTCCACACAGAAAGGTGCCCACGTCGACCCCGGAGATTGAACCCAGGACCTTCTTGCTGTGAGGCGACAATGCTAACCACTAAGCCACACCACTGTGCCGCCCTCCACGTGTATTTCCAGAAAGATACCAAAGCTCATTTTATATTTGCTGTATTATGTGCATATTTTTCTTATTTTTCTTAAATCACTATTCTCCAATACATGTTCATTTTTGCATTTTGGAGAATGAGCAGATTCCATATATAACCCCTAAAATTAAAAGAGGTGAAAGAATGCTCCAAAACATTAAGTACGTTATTTCTTTCTTTCTTTTTTTCCCACAAGGAAATCTATCCTAAAAGTCCAATCCAATAAATAATTATGCCAACTACCTAAGCCTGACACCATACCCTATTTACTGTAAAATGCACTATTTTAGACTTTGACTTTTTTTTTCTTGGTAAAATACATCCAGTGCACTCATGATCATCCCAAATTCCAATAGCTTAGTGTCCAGGTGTGCTAGCAGGTATGGTATTCCCATCCTACCCTAGGGCCTAGGGTTTGCAGGAATCAGGACACACTGGACTGCTCTCTTTCTGATGTTCCAGATGCTGGAGAGAGCATGCAACGTCACCATGGCAATTGCCTTCAGGCGTTTGAATTTCCCCCACGCACTCACTGTCTAATGGACGGATTTGGTAAGCTATGGAAAGCAACCAGGCACGGTCCTGCACTCTGATTGGAGTAGGACCGAGTGGGAGTGGTCATCTCGGGCAGAAGTGCTCACTGGGTGTGTGCTTCCTTCATTCTCTCATGTGTTCAGAGGAGCTTCCACATCTAAGGTGAGGTCTGTTAATCATGCATGCACGAGCTATGGGGTTGGTTCCTGGCAAGCTGTTTGTTGAGGGAAAGTTTTAAATGAACTAACTTATTTATTCCTATTTGCAAAGGAGTTTGTAAATGCTTACTTTTTTCCAACCTTTTTTTTGATAAAGATATAAATGCTTTTTTTTTTTTTAAGTGCAAAAAATGCAGTGAGGAATGCTGCTATTTCTTCTTCTTCTTCTTCTTCTTCTTCTTCTTCTTCTTCCTCTTCTTCTTCTTCACCACCATGCTGCACTTTACACATTTTTACTGTCACTGACACTTTGCCAAGATATTCATGAGGCGTGGCAGAGAAGTGCCTGAGAACTCAACTCACAGGTGTGGCAGCTAAAAATCTTACCTCTTTCTTTCTTTCTTTCTTTCTTTCTTTCTTTCTTTCTGCCTCAGACTTGACTTTATGTTAAATCTTAACGTGTCTGCAAAACCCTATAGAAGCTATTGTAAGGCTATTTAGTGTGGACTCGGCTATTCAGGTCTCTCTCGACAGTGGAAATTCCCCCCGTGGTCCTATTCTTTATCACGTTCACATGCCAGAGCAAAAACGGTGACAGATATACTATGTGCGGGATTTCTTGTGCAACACCACACGCGCTCTGAATGAAAGGTGTGTACAGTTAATCAGACTGCAGGCTATTCTGCTGTTCAGCAGGGATTCTGATTTAATCCTGCCTTTTTTTCGTACAAACGCTTACCAGCCTAGTCATGTCAGTTGGCGGAAAAATTGATAGGCAATTGATCATGTTTCACTGATTCAACTTGTGAAAGGGTTAGAACTATATTGGTATGCATCAGTTCATTCTGAGTATGCTTTTGGGAGGTATGCAAGTACACAACCTGATTGTACATTTTCATTTTCTGCTCCTTTAGGTGTTCATTACTTAATTTTTCTGCATTAAGTCTTAACCTCCTAAGACCCCACTGTCCTCCTATGAGGACATCACATTTTCCCCCAACTACATTGTGTGTATTTCCTTGTACGATCCTCACATGAGGGCCACTGGGTGTTACTCTTTGGCCAAACTTCTATCTATTTGGAGACAATGATCAAGTTCAATAGTTATCACTTTCTAAACAACAGGAACAGTGAGGAGAAAAAATGACAAGGCACCCAACATTAGAGGCTGGGTCTCAGGAGGTTGAAGGACATCTCCAGCCTGAAACACATAAATCATGTGTTCGCTGAGATATTTCATCTAGTAGTAGTTCAGTAATATATCAGTTTTAGTGTTAGTTTGTTGGTTGTTGCTGTGATCTTTTTATTCCTCTGAAAAGTTAGAGTTGTGTGCTGCTGTGAGGTCACAGGAGGACGTTGCAAAACAATAATAAGAGAAAACATTTCAACTATCTCCAACATGAAGCTCAGGTTTCACCGGTAGCTCCTAAAACGAAAGACGCAAGAACGCCTTTTCTTGCTCGACATTTTTCAGTGATGTCTTTTTATTTTTCGTTTTTATATTTACCCCTAATTTGCTCACCTGCCAATTCCTCCCCCACTAGCTCTTTCTTGTCATATGAGATAGCTACCACCCATAGAGAGTTGAGACTAGCTTGCTTCCTCTGAGATACGTGAAGCCTGCCAGCTACATCTTTTCAAACTGCTGCTCATGCTACATCACAGGCAGCTAACACACCGAGGCAAGCAGTACCTGGCATCTTCCACATTCACTCCAGTCATATAGCACCTTTAACAATGGGTGGGGACAGAAATTTGGGTAGACATTTATCTATCTATCTAACAATGAAGACATGAGCTCACAGATGCTAGTTTTTGTGATTGACATGGAATAGAGATTATGCGATCTCCCATCCTGGAGAGCACAGACAATTTTGCTCCCTTGGCTTCTAGCCAAAGAGGGTTGTGGCATTATCAGGATTTGAACTGGCAATCGCCTGACGATAGGGTGAACACTTTTCTGTTGGACCACTCATAAGCCCCGCAGTGTTATATTAATAAGAAAGCCAGCATGGAGATTGTGGAGACCGTGAATGTCAGACTCAAAGACCCAGAATGCAGTGCAGCTCCACTGTACAGCTGACCTATGGCAGAGACTCGACTCTAGCTAGTTAGTGATCAATGAGATGACCGGCGCAATGGTACTGACAGAGGAATTAGCATGAAAGATGAAGCTTTGGGCAGTTTGAGCAGAATGCGCAAATGGGAAGATCAGAGAGCTGGGCAGACTAAAGCACCGTACTAAAAAAAGTACTAATAAAGTACTAATGTGCTAAAAAAAAAGTATTAAAGCATCGTAGAAAAGTAAAAAAAAGTACTTTAAAAAGTATTGAAGTACTAAAGCACCGCTGCATCAGTCATTTTAAACCAACAAGTAGACAGACAGCAATGTGGGCAAACCAAAGTAGGAAACCAAAGTGAACTAAGACTTTCATGAAACAATAAAACATGGATGCCACGGAGGATCACATGGTAATGATAAAGATTCATATGCAAGTCCTTCAGGATTGATTTTTCATTTGAAAAATATGATTCATTATGTGCAGAGGTACATAAATAGAGAACGTTTATCATTTGATAACATTTGTAAGATAAAATCTATAAGATAAGTAAACTGAAACAAGCATGTATATTGAATGAACATGAATTACCATGACTAATGGAACCTCTTTCTTACACCCTCAGCTTCTTTGAAGACTAAGGAAGAACCGTGTCCACGGCAGCCACTTGATTAGCCTTAAAACAAAATTCCTCAACATTTTCTTTCATTCTTGGTCTCCATAGAGAGTTTCTTTTTTTTTGTTGTTGCATAAAACTCATAAGTGTAACTCACAGAATGGAAAGAGCAGACTATGTCCACAAGGCCAAACTGGCTGAGCAAGCTGAGCGTTATGATGACATGGTGGCTTGTATGAAGGAGGTGACCAAGGCTGGCAATGAACTCTCAAATGAGGAAAGAAACTTGCTGTCTGTCGCCTATAAGAACGTGGTGGGCACACGCAGGTTGGCCTGGCGGGTCATATCCAACATTGAGAGCAATCCTGAAGAGAGTGACAAAAAGTCTGAGGTGGTCAAAGAATACCGGGAGAAAGTGGAGCGTGAACTCCGAGATATCTGCAATGATGTACTGGTAAGTAATACAGTTTGGCAAGACATGGGAAAAACGCAGGATGTGCAAGTTAGTGGAATCAAACTTAGGTCTTGAGTGCTCTTTATATACGAAGATACTTTGCTAGATATGGGGGCTAGAATGATCCATTCAGGAGATTATACAATATTATCTGATATCAGATGGACACAAATGAATATTGAAACTCAGGTTAATATAAAAGCTTTCTCTTTTAACTCCACACAAGAGATCTGAATCCATTATCCAAATGCAGCATGGGGCCCACCCAAGACAGCTTCAGATAGTTTCATTTAAATATCAGATATATCTTTAAGGTTATAATTGGAATCCAGCTTCCTAGACTAACTATTGGCAGCAATTTAAATGACCTGGATGACTGAATATACTGCTGTTTCAAGGAACAGTGAGTGAGTAAGTTCTTGACTTCATTGGGCTTTTAAAGGATAAACAAAAGGTTATAGTGACAAAGCCAGTATTCAGATGTCCACCTCCTTAGTAATGGACACCATTGTTTCCTATTTAAAGGTTCCCACCTGGTGTACAATGTTAAGCTCAATGTGCTAGGACATGATGAAAGCTGCTGCGTTCGAGGCAGGTTGTCACTTGCCTTCGCAACTTCACTTCAGCTCGTCAGCTTGGCGTAGTCTTCTCAACAACCTGGTCCTTCCCTGTTAACCGAGTGATGACAAATCGATATGGCCACAAACAATGTGAACAGTGTAAAGAGCGCCTTGTCTACTTTTAAATTGGTTTATAGGTGTATTAGCTTTAGATCAATTAATATCCAGAAACAGTAGTTGGTTAAATCTATAACATTGACCAAACCAATCGTTGTGTTAAGAAAATAATCATCCACATTTGAGTTATCACTTACAGCAAATAACAAACTTTAGCTGATTAGCGTGTTGCTAACGCTACTCACTGCTAACACTACCCCAAAATGTTGGATGAATGTGTGAAACGAGCTCAAATTGAACAGTAATAATAGCCTCCAGGCCTTTAACTGTAGTGCAGTTAAAGGAGCTATTTATGAGCTTATGAGCTATTTATGAGCTTTTTTGTTTGGTCTGATAGAGCAAACAATAGACTTTCTTTTGTGGCTGCTTCTATGGGTTTTTTTTTTCCAGTTTGGACATAGAACACGCTGAAAGGGAGAATGACGTCATGACAACTTAAAATTTACCACCACGAATGCAGCGATAGTTATTACATAGTCCTTATGAGAAGGGTCTGGTTATGGAAGTATCTTCATCTTATTCAGACACGCTCTAGTCAGCTTCTTGTGTCGTTCAAATTCTGATGGAGTTTGTGCACCATTTTGTTTCGTTTTAACCCAATCATTTGGTCTCTCTCCTGCAGGAGCTGCTGAACAAATATCTAATAAAAAATTCCACAAATCCCGAGAACAAGGTCTTTTACCTGAAGATGAAGGGAGACTATTTCAGATACCTTGCTGAAGTGGCCCCTAAAGATGACAAATGTAAGAAAATCAACCTGATATTTAGAAAACTGCATGTATAATGCCAGTCCTCCAAGTGAGGACTGCGGGCTACCTTGTGTTGTTTGTGGGATCAAGCCGCTAACTTGAGAGCATTTTAACTTTGATGAGCAAAAAGATGGGAAAATGATTCCTTTGCTTATGTTAATTGGATATCTAGCTTTCTAGATTTTTACATAGGTACATTCTTTTAAACGTATACAAAACATGAATATTGTGATCATAAACCTAACCTTAAACTCAAATATGTGTAGTCGATGCTATCCAGAACCATCCACAAATTTAGTTTGACTCTTTAAGTCAGCTGGATTGGTGCAGTAATGGACGTCTCTACCCACTTAGTGCTCAGTGGGAATATTATGGACAGACACATTAATATTAGACCTTGGTAAATCATGTGAGGGCAGCATGACGGCATGGTGTGTAGCGCTGCTGCTCCACAGCTCCAGGGTCCCTCGTTCGATCGTGAGCTTGGGTTACTGTTTTGTTGTTCTCCCAGTGTTCACTAGGGTTTCCTGCAGGTTCTCTGTTTTCATCCCACCTCCAAAAAACATGCCAGTATGTGGGCTGGCTATGCTAAATTGACCCTAAGTGTGAATTTGTGTGTGCACGGTGCACTGATTTGGACTTGTGATCTATTTGGTGGTGCCTCACACCCAGTGTTCCTGGGATGGCCTTTGGATCGTTCTGATGCTCATCCTTGTGTCTGTGGTCATTCACTGATTTTTCTTCTTTTCTTTCCCAGCTGCTATAACTGACTCCCAGCAAGCCTACCAAGAGGCGTTCGATCTGAGTAAGAATGAGATGCCGCCAACACACCCCATCCACCTGGGCCTCGCCCTCAACTTCTCTGTCTTCTACTACGAGATTCTTGGCTCCCCAGAGAAGGCTTGTAGCCTGGCCAAAGAGGTACGCCCGACCCAGCAGCGAAACCAAAAAATAACCACCACAACCTTTTTCTCCCCACTTGTTTTGCGGAGCCATTTAAACTGGGTGTGGTTGCTTGCAGGTACTTGAAAAAGCCTCAGCAGAGATCAGTTCACTAAATGAAGAGTCTTTTAAAGACAGCACCATCATCATACAGCTGCTAAGAGACAACCTTTCAGTGAGTAACAATGTTTGCTGGGGTTTTTTTTTTTATTATTTGAAATGTTGGTTCATGTTTATGGAAGTGATTTGTACATTTGCTAACCAGTGGTATTTTAATATCTTCCTGTTTGGCTCAATTTGGGCCTAGTGATTACCACTTTTCTGTTCATTCTTTTCTAGTTATGGACATCTGATAACGGAGAGGAAAATGAAGGACAGCAGAGTTGAACCTTCCATGCCTTCTGATCAGATGTGGGGATGAATAATCTGACAGGATGAAAAATCTTTCTATTAAACAAAATTTCCATCACCTCTCAGTTCACACACTGCACTTCAGTGCTGTTATTTAAGCGATGTTATGGGCATTGTTAGTCAGTCAGTGTCCTAAAAAGAAACAAACCAAAAAAAATCTCAAGATTCTCACATTGGGAAAATTAAGAATTCACATGCAAACCAGGAGCTTTGGCAGTAGTTTATTTCTTCAGGTTATATGTGCATATGGTCTAATATGGTCATTTTTATAATGGCATTAGCATTGATGTGGTGACTTTTGCTGGTGTCATTTCTGAATGGGGAATAATGCAAATGCAATATTGGGGATGTATGTATCTTTTGTACTGATGCAACCACTAACGATATTTAAAAGTCTTAACTGCTTGGTTACATGAACAACACAAAAACCCACATGAAAACGACAGCGATAACAAAAAAAATGTAAAAATCAAGTAAAAGGTTTACAATAAAACTATCATCACGTTACCATCATTTTGGCAGACGCCCTTATCCAGAGCGGCTTACGTTCTTATCTCATTTATACAACTCATTTTGAGGTTAAGGGCCTTGCTCACAGGGCCAGCGGTGGCAGCTTGCCGGTGCTTGAATTTGAACTCCCAACCTTCTAATCAGTCGGCTAACATCTCAACCCCCGGAGCTCCCCCTGCCTGAGGAATAATGCGTTTTACATGAAATTTTACATTTTTACATTTGACATTAAACATTAAAAGATTTTTCCAAGTTGAGAAAGGTCAAACTTGTGATTTCAGTTCGAGTAATATGTGAGTCTTTTGAAATTTCTCCTAATAAATAAAAACGGTGTGTTAACTGAGCCTTCCTAACTGGCTAAGTGGTTAGCACTGTTGCCTCACAGCAAGAAGTTCCTAGGTTCGAGCCCTGGGTTCGGCACGGGTGCCTTTCTGTGTGGAGTTTGCATGTTCTCCCTGTGCCTGCGTGGGTTTCCTCCCACAGTCCAAAGACATGCACATTAGGTGGATTGGCTGCTCTAAATTGCCCACAGGTGTGAATGTGCTGCCGAAAAGTCCTGTCCAGTGCTCGGTGTAAATTACGGTCATGGAAGCTAGGAATGTTGGAAGCATGTCCTAGCTGGCTATTGCTGCCCTATGGCTGGCAGACAGCGTTGATGATGTGCAAGAGCTCCACAATTTATTAGAAAGCTAAAAGCTATAAGAAAAACTGTATCCAACCTATCAAACAACAGTGTGATCAGAAAAAAGTACTTGAGTGTTATGAAATCACTCAATGTTTATAGATTACAATTGACCTACGGTATGTGCGCAGTTATTAAGTAAGTAAGTAAAGTATACTAGCAATCATCACATGTGAAACACACCACAGCACAGCATGACACAATGAAATCACTTCTCTGCATTTGACCCATTCACCAGGTGAAGCAGGGGGCAACTGAACAGCGCAGCACCCGGGGAGCAGTGCTTGGGGATGGTACTTTACTCAGGGTACTTCAGTGTACCTTGTTAGTCCTGGGCCTTGAACCCACAACCTGCCAAGTGAAGGGCCAATGCCCTGACCACTAGGCTACCACTGCATTATCTCAGTACTCTTTCAGCATCAAACATGAATTTATGACCTTTTTATTGTTTAACGTTTTTATTGCTATGGATAGCTGTTAAATTCAAGTCTCGTGTTTTAACTTTTGCATGAATCGGAAATGAAATGGACGCAGCAGTTTGGTATTTTAACAGTGAAAGGAAGTGAAATAAGGTATGTTCTTATGCATGTTCTTATGGATATAGATATCCTTGCAATGCCATGGCAAGTACAGTTAAATACTTTTCACAGCAGGTTTGACAAAGTGCTTGAGAAAGTCCTCAGATTGATTTGCAACACAAATATGTTTTGCCAGACATCCAATTACAGTCATAATCACCTTTTTGTGTGTTCATGCTTCACTTCTGTTATCCTAACATCACCCTAAAAAATGACAAAAGAGAAAAATTGGCGGTGGGGGGGGGGGGGGGTGTAATATTTGCAGAAAGAAAGAAAGACTTAAAACATAAACAAATAGGGCAGTAAGAAAAAAAAAGCAGAAATACATTGCTTTGTTTGCAACTTAAACATTTGGTATTTCCTATTTTTCACTGGTACACTGGTAAAGAGCTCAGTTGGACTCCATAGCTGCATGACGGCTTATGGATTGGCCCAGTCAGGTTAGATGCTTTTAGGGACAGTACACATCTTTCTCCTTTCTTTGCTTCAGGGGAGTATCCATTACTGAAGGTCTGGCTTTTATTCAATTATATTTATGCAATTGATTTCCTCAGTGCTTTTAACAGTGGACTTCTCTCAAAGCACCTTCACAGAAGTATATGACCGAATTAGAAACGTATTAATCTATAAACATATCCATAATGATATAGGCTTAGATAGATCCCTAATGAGCAGCCTGTAGTGACGGTGGCAAGGAAAAACTCCCTGAGACAAGAGGAAGAATCCTTGAGAGGAACCAGACTCAAAAGGGACCCCATCCTCATTTGGGTGACAGCTAATGTTAATATAACAACCCACATCTACATCCATGTGTTATGTGTTCAGTTTAGTTATAGAACAGCAGATCACTGTGGTTTAAAAATAGGCTGTTCAGCTTCAGCCGATCACCAATGGAGCCTTGAGTGCAAGACGATCCACGACAATCCAAGTCATGGCCACCACAGAAGAAAAGCCCGTGCCAGCTGCGGGCCAGCACCATCCCCAGAGCTCCCGAATGCACACCGAGGCAGTCTGCATGGGACATCCCCAATAGCAGCGAGATGGCAACTCTAATCTGGAGCAGGACGACACTCCAAAAACCGGGAGCAGGACGACACCCAGTGATCTCTCAGGAACAGCATGTACAGCTCAGCAGAGAGAGAGAGAGAGAGAGAGAGAGAG
>JAQLOM010000005.1:16391150-16401681 GCA_030068315.1 Chrysichthys thysi
GTGTGTGTGTGTGTGTGTGTGTGTGTGTGTGTGTGTGTGTGTGTGTGTGTGTGTGTGTGTGTGTGTGTGTGTTTAATATTCGTTTGTCTTTGGGTTTTCTATCCTTGTGTCCATCCATCCAACCCCTGCTTTTTGGGATTTTGGAATTTATCCAGAGAGGGTCAAAGTCACAGCAAGGTCAAATGTCTGGAATTGTTTTTCTTCAGTATCTCCCTTCCTGTTTCAAGCATTCTTTAAGGGGATTAACTGCATGAAAATTTGTAACAGGAAAGACTAGAGTCCTTGGCGGTAGCTACCATTTGACTTGGGTTTTTTTGTTTGTTTGTTTGTTTGTTTGTTTTTAAATACTTTGAGTTTTAAAAAAAAAAGAATTAGCAGTTCGTTCTGCTTGTCTCAGTCTGAAGGTGAAGATTTTGAAGCACTGCCATGGTACTCTGCTGTTGAGAAATTCTGTCATGGACAAGGCTACGAAGAATCTGACAACAGTGATGAGAGAACTCTACCTGCTATCATGGAGAAGGCCGTCCTGCCCAAAATTCGAGGTAAACCAAATTTCTGATTCCGAACAGTATATGCATTTCATATTGGGGTTTATTTGACACTTATTGTTGGTTTTACAGTCAGATCCAGAATTATTAGCACCATTAGCAAATAAAAAGGGGGGGGTGTTATGAACATTTTCTTTTTGTGGTTACACTAAAAATGTGTGAGAACTCATTTTAATTTATGTAAATTTATTCTAAAACAGGCGGCACAGTGGCTGAGTGGTTAGCACTGTCGCCTCACAGCGAGAAGGTCCTAGGTTCGGCACGGGTGCCTTTCTGTGTGGAGTTTGCATGTTCTCCCCGTGTTCGCGTGGGTTTCCTGCGGGTTCTCCGGTTTCCTCCCACAGTCCAAAGACATTTACAGAGGGGATTAGGCTAATTGGCGACTCTAAATTGGCCATGTGTGTGAGTGTGAGTGGGTGTCTGTCTCTGTGTGTTGCCCTGCGGTGGATTGGTGACCTGCCCAGGGGCGTATCCCGCTTCTCACCCGATGTCAGCTGGGATTGGCGCCTGCTTCCCCCCGCGACCCTGAACAGGATTAAGCAGCAGATGACGAGTAAAGACAAATATTCTAAAACAAAATAAAACTCAAATCTGTTTTTTTTTTTTTTTTTTTAAACAAAACCATTCGTTGAAAAAGACCAGTAACAGATCTAGTGCTGCAAAGAAACAAATCTACTTGCAAGCAAAAAGTGAAGTGAAATATTATTATTATTATTATTATTATTATTATTATTATTATTATTAACAAATAGGGTAGTTGTTTTATGTTTAAGCCTGACTACAAATGTTAATAAATGTTTATTAAGAAAATGCCTCTTTTGTTATTAACTTTTCATTTTTAATGAAAGGAATATTTTAGTTGATGGGCTTATATTTTACAACCAACCTTTAGAAATGTTTGAAAATAATTATTGTTTATTAAGAAAATGAAACAAAAGTTGTTGTTTTTTTTGTTCAACAAAAGGCATATTTAAGATGATAAAAAAAAAAACAGGAAAAACTGTTGCTTTTTTGGGGGTGGGGGGCTCATAATTTATTTATTTATTTTTTTTTCCCATTTCATTTTTCAAATCTATAGTGGGGTAAAAATTGAATCGTCAGCCCAATATTGTGAACCGAACCAAACCAAATCCTGAATTGGGCTAATCATTATATACCTATTATAAAGAAATAAAATGTACGCGTTAATGAACTAAAATCAGTTAATTATTGCTGAGGTAAAAATGGAAATAAAATTCTTTGTTGTGCCACATCACTTGTTGGTTATTTTCCAATAAGCTTAAAGCTGTTGATTTTTTTTTTTTTTTTTTTTTTTTTTTTTTTTTTTTTTCTTTTTTTCCCTTGTTTGATTGTTTTACTGATCATTAGTCCTTTGAGAGTAGCATCAAGTGTGATGGAGAACCTTAACACTGGGTCACAGAGGGGAAAACTCCTTAAGAGTGAAGTTATATTTTTAGTTGTTTTCTTTGAATGTGAGCTTAATCATGTCGTACCATGTCACTTCGCTCCTATCCAATCAAAAGTCTATGACTATTCTTAATTAATCCTTCATTTATCCCAAAGGTTTTGTGGAGCTCGTGTGGGACCCTTTGTCTCTGCATCAGTCTCAGTGTCTCGCATCGCTTTGCAAAAGGATACAGGAAGATTACAGTGTTTTCGACGGAGAACAGAGCAAGCCTGTGAAGGTGGTCTTCTACAGTATTTTACAGCAATACTGTGGTGTAAACCGCCTCTGCCATGTCATGCTAATGTGGTGTATGTGATCCCTTGCAGGCTTTTCTGGAAGCTGTTATCCAGAGACTCAGGAGCGCTGTGGACAATGATGTGTTCATCCCTCTTTATCCTAAAAGGTAAGGAGGCAAATCGTCATTGTTTCCTTTAGCACTTGTCTTGTCTTGGATATATTAGAATTTTTGTAAGTATTAATTACTGGTAGTATTTTAATATGTAATATTTAAGTTTTTGTAATACACGTCCTAGCAGGTAGGTATTAAAACCTTATATTTCTAAAAAGAGTAACGTTTCTTTTCCTATTCTTTATCAACTTACATATTTCCTTTGTTAAATAAAAAATACTTTTATCATTTTATTAATAAAAATATTTGTAATAACATTGTTGTTTAAAGATTGGAGTAAAATATAATAGTCTATTGATTAAAATATTCCATTTGTTAAACATGAAAAAAGTCAATACCAAGCTTTTGCTTACTAATAATTATGAACATTTTGTGAAGCTTAAACACAAAACATCAGCCTGCATTTGCTTCTCTGTTCTTTTGCTTTTGACAGTCTGCATAAAGACAGTTTCGATTCCTTGCTGAATCTCACAAGAGCTCTTTCCCATTTTAGGTCTGCTTTTTGTGCGTTTCCACGCGTTATGAAGAGTTTCACGACGCTCGTTACGGCTATTACACATTATTGCGCCATCTGCTGTCTAAATAACGCAGTTACAGCTTGGAAAAGCTAGAAGATAAATTAAAGTTAATTGTTATAAATTTATATCACGATTTATCGATGCATGATGTATTGTTACATGCTTACTAATACATGTGGCGCTTTTAAGGTTTTCATTTGACTCACCCTCATAACAATGTATGCAATGTACACCTCAAATTCCGGAAAAGTTGGGACGTTCTTTAAATTAAAAAAAAGAAAACTAAGACTTTCAAATTACATGAGCCAATGTTTTATTCACAGCAGAATATAGATAACATAAATGTTTAAACTTTTTTTTTTTTTTTTTTTAAATGAGCTAATTTCAAATTTGATGCTTGTTGCAGGTCTCAAAATAGTTGGGACAGGGGCATGTTTACCATGGTGTTGCCCCCACGCCTACTTTTTTGGGATCTGTAGCAGGTATCAAATTTGAAATGTACTCATTTTGTGCATAAAATTGTAAGATTTCTCAGTTTAAACATTTATGTTATGTTAAGTCTATGTTCTGTTGTGAATAAAATATTGGCTCTTTTAGATTTCATTTTATTCAACTTTAAAGAATGCCCCAACCTTTCTGGGATTCTGGTTGTAATCTACGTCAACACCACTGGTGGGAGTGAGACCATTAATGTTAATTTTATGTTTTGATCTTAATGTTAAAGTGATCGCATGTTTATATTTTTACTACTAACGCACTATTGCATTATGTATTTTCATGGTATCTTTCAGTTATCTGGATGACAAGACTTCCCCACAGTTCCAGTTTCAGAACCAACAGTTTTGGAGCGCTCTTAAGGTACAGTGCTTTCCACTTCTCCACTCAGACGTGAAATCTCAAGGCCAGTCCTGAACCGAGTGAAACTGGCTCTTGAGCTCTGATTGCACGTAACGTGTGTATTGTCCCACAGAGGAGGATACATTTCTAAAGAGCAGCTTATGTCTACGGCTCAACCTTTCGTCATAAAGACTACGAGTCTCATACTGAACATCCTATCGGCATACTTGGTTCTGTTTGACTTTGCAGCATGCAGTTGTAAAAACATTAATGACGTATAATGGCAGTATGTGGTTCCCGTTTTTTTTTTTGTTTTGTTTTTTCTAGCCACCATCACCTCTGTCTTGCTCATTAGGCACATAAATATTAATCCACATTTCTCTGAAGCTGCTTTGAGACGTAGTCTGTTGTTTAAAGCACTGTATAAATATGTTCCTGTGGAGTCGTTTCTGTGCCAGAGCAAAAAGTAGTCATGCTGCTGTAAGAAGTGCAGTACACGGACATTACGGCCTTTAAACAGTGGCTGACAGAAAACATTACACAATGAGGAAAAATATCAAGTAGGTGGTGATATTACTCTGTTACATACCCAGTGTGATGCCTGGAGTAATCAGGGAAGAGCAGAACAGCCGTAGTCTGTAAACAAAAGGGGGTTTTCTTCTTTTTTAAATTCAAACTTCCACATTATGAATATAAACAGATGCGTCATTTTTTGATGTTTGTAGATGCAACATTGCTGAGTCTGGCAACACTTATGTTTTAGCAATAATTCAGAGCAGTTTGATTTTTTTTTTTTTTCTATTTTCAGTTACAACCACTCCCATGATTGCATTTTAGAAAGGCAACACTGCGACACATGATAAAAGTGAAATGCAGTACAGTGGAGAATTACGGTCACTCCTAATACACAGTCTGTATAAATAAATAGTAATTAATAAATACGGTGGAACCTCTGGTCACGAACGCCTCTGAAGACGAACAGTTCGGTTCCCGACCACAAAATCCGGCAAAGGTTTGCATCTGTTCATCACCACATAATCGGGTGTCGAACAAACATAGCCCCGGCCATTTTCCCCTTCCGCTTCGTACGCACCAATGTCTTCCCACTTTCTGTTTGCATATTGCGGACCTAACAAAGACACACATGTCCCTTTAACCGGGCAGACATGCGTTCATTGGCTGTACAGTAACACCTCCTCCTCACGTCCTTAACGCCAGAAGTCGACTCATGCAAGGTTAGATTTCTTAGTTGTTTACAGTAAGTTTTTGTATAATTAAGGATTGTTCAAACTTTGATATTTTTTCCCTGTGCTTTAAACTCATTAAAATACTGTTTATGGCACTTTTGCATTGTGTTTCTATGCATTTTTACTCTATCATTATGGTTCCCAAGAAAGTGTAAATGGTAGTGAGAGTAAGAAGCCATATCCCTCTGCCACCATATTCCTCTGCCACCACTTCAGACATGCTCCACGGCACAAACATTCAGTTCCGGTCAAGCGCTCGTGGTGTGAATGTGTTCAATGCATTTTTGCTCTATAAACTTCATTACGGGTCCCAAGAAAGTGGAAATGGTAGTGAGAGTAAGAAGCCTAAGCGTATAACGGTTTGAAGTAAAGAAAGAAATAATCGCAAAACATGAGAAGCCCCACCATATCCCTCTGCCACCGTCCACCTACACCAGCAGCTACGAATCCACCACAAAGGGAACGTGCATTAAAATCATCTGTTTATTTATATAGTTTTATTTTTCTATAATTAAGGTGATTTTAATTTCATTCTGTTTTATTGCCACATAAACATATAATACACTTTAAAAACATGTTTTGAGGCTGAAACACATTCATTGTATTTACATTCATTTTAATGAGGAAAAATTGATTCGGGTCACGAACAGAGTCTCGGAATGGATCAAGATTGTGACCAGAGGTTCCACTGTATATAAAAACAGTTCTGGCTGTTTTTTGGTGTTTTTTTTTAAACTGAAGACTTGAAGCAATGCAAGAGAAATGCAACAAAGTTGTACTTTTCAGTGTGTAAGGTTTTCTGCATGTTGCTAATGAAAAGCATTATTGTGATTTGTTCTCTGGCACAGAGTCTTCTTCATTTTCTTTTCAAGTATCTACTCCAGTGAACGGAGGGCAGAGAGTACATTTTAAACGCCGGTATGCCCTGGTGCAAGTCCATCGAAGTCTTGTCATTGAAATGATAGAGTGGAACCATGTTTTTAATGCGTAATAAAAAAAGTAGAGAAAAGCCTACAGTAAAAGGAAGAGAAGAGTGTGTGCAGTTGATCTTCCCTTGTGATGTGTTAAGAACAATTTCTCTACCATTTTAACTAAATGCAGTTAAAAAACTCTTTTTGTTATTATTTATTATAAGTGTCGCTTGCTTTTATGGCCTGACAAATTGACGTTCAGTGTTTTTGTATAATTAGTTTCACAGGTTGAGGAAAGACATTGCTGATTACATTTGGGTTGAATGACACATTGATTTAAGGCTTTTGTAGATGTTGATATTAATCTGTGTCCAAAACCTTTCCTGTTTTTAAGTTGCTTGGAAACATTGCATTATGGGATGGCTTGATTGCTCAGGATATTCTGAAGGAGCTGATGCTGGACAAACTGCTCAACCGTTACCTAATGATGACTCTACTGAACGAGTCCGACGCAAGGCACGTCATACAGAAAAGCAAGAAGGTAATGACGCTCTGCAAAGCATGAAAGCTTTAGAAGCATACCAGCTATCGTTAAGCGTGTCCGTCTTTATCAGTAAGTTTTTTGGGTTTTTTTTCTTTCTTCAATAGGTGACTGAGTGCTTTCCAAAGTCCTGGTTTGTGGATCTCAGCACGGAATCATCACTATCCCAACTGCAGCACTTCAGCAAGCATCTTCTCCAGACAGCAGATTTATTGTGTAAAGACAGAACGGATCCCAGCAGCTGCAGGTAACATAATACAGGTCTACACTGAAACCGGGCATTTACAGAGCTTTGTAGTATTGGTGGCTGATTTGATGTGATCTCAAACAAAACAGTGACGAATAAATGAAGCTTCTGCTGTCTGAATTTCAGAATCCTCTTTAAATGATAAATGGCAGAGTTTAAGCACAAGGTGTGATTAGTGATGTGTTTTATGTCTCTCCCCCCCGTTCATTCAACAGAGCTGTGCTGTCTGACGTCATGAGTCTCCTCTGGACCATCAAGGCATCTGAGAGCATGAAGATTATAGCAGAAAAATACAATTGTTATGACTTGCTGGAATCTGTAAATAAGTCATAGTTTTATATCAGCGTAAGAATAAAATCTATTTTTATAGCCGAGAAATCAGTGTACGTATTGTCTGTTCAATAAATATGTGTGGATGTTTTTCGTACTGTCGTTAGTTGTCATTTTATTTCCTTATGAGCCAGGTTTTTGTGTGGGTTTTTTTTTTTTTTTTTAATCTACACTGATATTTACAACCATTGGCCCTTTTAACCCTGCAGCTACATCATTATTATTATTATTATTATTATTATTATTATTATTATTAAACTGTGAATTTATTTAATTTGATTTGATTATCATCTCCTGTGCTACACACACAGTTAAATGTAGTCTAATTAGAATATTTGTCCTGTTGAACCTTATTTAAAGGCGCATCCTGTGCAAACATCCACAACTCAGCCATGATGACAAACAGGAACTGAACTGCCATCCTGATTATTATGATGATGATATCAGATCTGTGACCATTAACTGCTACTGTATGGTGTCCTAGATGCAAAACAAGGGACTTCAGTCCTTGTTGTGTATAGTTTTATAGAACAGTTTGTTTTAGGAAATACCGCTTTCCTGAGATCATTTAGGAGTTTTGAAACCCTAAAGTTGCTCAGTACAGTATTCCTTTCGAGCTTTTCTTGTGGGATATTTTTGTAATTCTGTGGGGGACCAAAGGGATAATAAATCAGCTTACATTTCAGAGTTTTATGGCTAAATACAGCCCCGTTGATGTAAACATACAGTGTAGAGTCTGTCTCAGTGTGGTCACTGTAGACCACATTGGGTTGGTTATTTATTTATTTATTTAGAATTAAAATTGGAAATAGACAGCTGATAAATTTGTGTAAATATTTAAGAGATCCTACTTTTCACTTAAATTGTTATCAATAATATAACTTGGGATGAAATTGTATCAAATTAGAAAGAAGTCCAAATTTTGTCCCCACGTGTACTAGACCTTCTCGTAGTTTGGATTTCGATGGTTTTGTGGCTTTTTGTTTGCCAATTTTGCCAATCTTGGGGCGTGTCCCTAATAAAACACAGCCTGTAAAATTTTTAACTGTATCCAAAACACCTTACGACCACACCCAAAAACAGTCCGAATATTACAACACCATGTTAACCTGCTATTACACAGAGACGAAAGATTTCTCTCATGATATAAGCCACAATCCAGGTGGTATGGAATAAAAAATAATTATTCTTAGCATTGAACCTGTTCTGATTTGGATTTTCATTCATTCATTCATCAAACACAGTAAGTGCTTTATCCTGGTCAGGGTCACTGTAGAGCCAGAGCCAATCCTACACATATCTGGCCGAGGCAGGAGAACCCACCTGGGGCGAGACATCAGTCCATCGCAGGACGTCATTCACACTCACTCACACACCTACAGGCAATTCAGAGCAGCCAGTCCACCTACATGTTTTTGGGCAGTGGAAGGAAAACACAAAGGAAGCCCACGCAAGTGTGGGGAGGACATGTGAGACTCCACAGACGGTAACCTGAGCTCAGGATCGAAGCAGGAATGCTGGAGCTGTGAGTAGCTTAAAAGAAATCAGATCACTATCACAGTCAGCACCACTTGTTAAAGGAGATATTTTACTGAAAGTACTCCAATAGATCCAAATGTGGTTGATGACGAATTGAAATATTAAGTAGTATGCAAATTATTGTAGCTATAAACTATTATTTTTATTTCCATTTACGTTTTTGCAGATTTTTGTAAGTCTGAGATTTTTTTTTTCTTTTTTGGTCATTTGCTTGTTCTGTTTTTCTGTCTCTTCTATTTTGTATTTTCTTTTCCATTTGATCTATTTTTACCCACATTTTATTGATAGAAAACATCAATCAGTTGTGTGCTCGCTCACTCACTCAGGTCTACACACACACACACACACACACACACAGAACCAGATTGTGGCTTCTTTCACCCCTTGTATGTCATTCCTCTGTAATGGATATAGATATCGCTGTGCTATTTACATCCACCTGCTGGATCCACTGCTCAGCTACTCCATTTAAGCAAATTACGCTCAGGACACAGGCGGTCATGAGCAGCACCCTGGGACAGTTTACTAAAGGAGCTTCCTGGGAGGAACTCATTCAGGCAAGCATCCAGTCATTCGGTATGTGATCCATTTCCTTCTGCTGACTTATGTTCCTGTAGTGTAATACTGGGTCATGATCTTCTCATTTCATTCAGTAATGTGCGACGTGAGCTTGTTTGGATGTCTGTGAGCATCAGGGAATATTCAGCACTTCTAAAGAAATGTAAAAAATAAATAAATAAATTAATTAATTAATTAATTAAAAATAAATAAATAAAATAGTAAACTGTGTGGGGCCCTGTGTGAAAATGTTATTTTATGTATTTATTTATTTATTTTTACATTTTTTGCAAGTTAATAGCTATTGTATGGTATTTGTCGGTTGTATAAAATTCTATACTTTTCATCATATAATAGTCTTTCTTTTGTATCATTTTAAAATATCTTTTTTGATACAGAAAAATAATGCTACATCAACCCTGTCAAACTAATTAGATTTCATTTCATTTCAAGTCTTTTTCCAGAATATTAATGTAGGTCCTGAAGGTTGCCGTCTGTCCAATCTGTTGCACATGAAACACAAAGTGTTCAGTGAAACATCCGCACGGAGTCCATGCACGAAGTTAAACATCAGGTTTATTTAGCTTGCGTTTCAGAGGCTAATGCTAGTGTGGTTGCCTGAGTTGAACTGTAATAATGCAGGTCTCGGGGCTCAATTCGTACATCAGAAAGCTTCCTGTGGTTTAGCAGCCTTTTGAAAGGTGAAAGAATCCAACAGACCTGATATGATTACCTGGAAGCCACTGCATTTTTCAGAAAGGTCACTTCTCTGAATGAGGCCTCTCAGATAATGGTCAGTCTTTGAAGCTCAGCTCCGAGGGCTGAATCAATAGCATGACATCATGCGCTCTACATCACATCTACCCTTCACAAGACAAGAGACAAGGGCAAAGAGAGAAATAAAACACATACAAAATGGTGTGTTGACAATGTGTGACATGTCAGTTCAGTGTGAGCAAAAATTTGTTGGCTTAAATAGCAGCTTGGTTCATCTGCTGATTTCATTTCACTTCCACAAATGACTTGGTTAATGTATCACTGAGGCTTTTGTTAAGCTACATTTGAATTAACATCTAATTTTTAATTCCCTTCGTTCCTGCAAAACGTCTCATCTCATCTTCTGCCGCTTAATCCTGTTCAGGGTTGTGTGGGGAAGCTGGAGCCAATCCCAGCTGACTTCGGGTGAGAGGCGGGGTTACACCCTGGACAGGTCACCAATCCACCGCAGGGCGACACACAGAGACAACCGATCACACTCACATTCACACCTACGGACAATTTAGAGTAGCTAATTAGCCTAATCCCCTCTGTACAGTGCTGCTTTCATTTCTGCTTAAATATGACCTGAAACATCATCACATTTTCACACAAGTCCTCAAAGTAGATAAAGAGAACCCAG
>JAQLOM010000005.1:16488712-16504842 GCA_030068315.1 Chrysichthys thysi
CGAAACGTGATGAAATCGCCAATGTTGTATCCCAAAAAACTGTCGTATCCCAAAGCAAAAAATAGCCCGACATCAACCTCGTATCTCGGAAATGTCGTAACCTGGGTCGGTTGCAAGTCAAGGTACTACTGTACAGCTTTTATGCAGATATTTTTCATGTTGAAATGCGTATACATTTTGTCGGTCCCTCTGTATGCTTAATGGACTCGAGGACTTCCACACAAGCTTTTCAACTTTGCCAATATTACGACTGCAGGCTTGGAGGTGAAATGCAGGGTTAACGGGACAGCTGTTATCTGACAAAACACATTAAATCAGGTAAAAACAACACGGATAGATAGCAAACTTGCATTTCCACTCAGTGTTCCATAACCAAACGGAAGAGGGTGTCCTGTACGCACACCGGACTGCATTTAACAGAACGATATAGAGCGCAAATTCGTGACAAGACGTGTAAAACATACAAGACCGGGTATGCAACGTAATTCGTTCCAATTTCCAGTCATGGCCGCTGATCCTACCCCCACCCCCCCTTGTTGTTTAAATTCACCATCAGTGGCATTAGAGTGAGGCCACATGAGTATCCTGATAATGTAGGTGGTAGTAGTTCCATTGAAATGTTACTGCACTATCATTCAAACAGCCTACAGTGTTTCTGGCTGCATCCGAATACTCACACTGCCTTACCACATGCCTATAACATGCAGGAAAGTAAGACGTCATAATCCGTAGGGTGTCTGAATACTCAGTAGGCATTTAAAGGTAGTCAAACCTTCCCCGGATTGTCTCCTACATCCGTAGTATGCAAACATACCAGAACGTACTATGGTAAGCATTGGGTAGTAGGTAGGTAGGTACTTCTCCAACGTTAGTTCATACTGAATATTCCAGTTCAGCAACAGACTTTTACTTGGGAGGGTGGGACTTTAATTAGGTGGCCCGCTTTAACAAATAACTACCAAGAACAAGAACATTCCTTGAGTGATATGACAAATAATAATGAACATAATGTTCTGTATCTCTGAAAGAAACTGTGCTGCGCTGGAATGATTGACCAAATAAAGAGCTATGCACGTTACGTATTATTGTCAAGGTTACCATGACAACACGGAGAGCTCGAGTCCAGGCAGTGCATTCAGGTTTCTAACAGTGCTTTTTTATTTTTTTCCATGGTATATTTTGTTGTTCTGTGTGTGTATGTTAGGACCAGAAATGAATAGACCTTTTTTTTTTCTTTTCATGATCAGAAATCGCAGACTCAAAATGTAAATGCAAATTGTGTTTCTCTCACGCCTTCAAATGAAATTGTAGACAACGGAGCAGATTCCAATCCAGGCAAATTCCAACAGGGTCTGAAATCACATGTACTAGTAGACCATTCTTGTGCCAGCAAGAAATGCAGACCCCTTCCACTGGCTACCACCAAGAAGTATATTTCAGATCTGTGGGAATCACGACATCAGCACCAGCAACGTCACCACCGATCAAAACACATTAATCCCATAGCTCGGATCCCCACTGGAGCCATGGCAAAAGATTACTGTTAACAACCAGGACGCCAGGGGACAGTTTACCGTTTTGAGGTTTTGTTCCCATTCCCACACAACACCCTTCCAGCATGACAGCAACAAATAAATGGTTTTCAGTGCAAGTGTGAATGGGGTCTTCGTGACGATCTATAGCAAATCTTTAAATGTCTTCTCAGCTGTCCACAATCTATTACAAAGAGAATAAATCCTTCATAGCTTATCTGTGTCCCATATGTACCAGTTATTCTCACACTCCTCACACTCATACCTGTTAATAAATATCTAATAAAGCTTAATGGCTAATAAATAATAAAGATAAACGTAACAGCTAACAATTCTGCCTAGAAACGGAGTTACAGCTGGAAATGCTCCTTAAGGGACTGATACGGTAGATCATCATCAAGCTGGTATAAACACTTGCACAACTGGAGAATTTCTGTCCAAAACATCCTTTTTCTTTGTAAAGTTTACGCACCAGCTTGGAATTTTCTCTATATGACATGGATAAAAGATTTCGCAGACAACTTTATCCCTGCTCCGGATTATGAGCAGTACGTGGCCACCGACGTCACGGTGAATAATTTCATTTTATCTGTCAGAAAATCAATCCATCAAAACCCGACACCAAACTCTGACGCATAAGGCCTAAGGCCAAGTACTGTTGGGTAAACAGAGTAATGATACTCCTTTAACTGTATAGGTCTCAGGGTCTACTATCAAAAACTGTCCAAATCCATTCATAATTGCATGCGGAAGCAATTTAATGAAAAGATTTACTTAAAATTTTCTATCCACTTGCAAAAGGTTCAGATTTACCACACCTTCAGTAAGACTCCAGTGATGACCCGAATGGTCAAGCAATGCCTCAGAGACAGCTGTGTACAGATTCGGAATTAAAGCCACGCCAAGGACGAGTGCAGCTAGCAGCGCATCACACAGTATTTCTTCCGGCTATGTGCTGCATGTCCTAGAGCAAGCCTCTCCTTTGATTTCAACTTCTTCAGTCATTTGAAGAATGAATAAATGAAGTTTCCAGAACAACAAAGGTGGTCATCATCCCTGGTAGTTCTCCAGAAGCCAGTAATATTGAGACCATAATCTCCATTTGCTCCTGGAGCGTGCTATGAAATCCAGATTTCTCTTTGTGGGTTCTTTCACAATGCTGTTGGAAAAAAATCTCTCAACTAAACGTTTAGATATCAAAACACAGAACTGGATATTCAGCTTTTAAAAATCCTTTCAACGCAAAACCTATCGGGTGGTACCAGCGGCAGGTGTGTGAAGCTTGGACGAGAGTGAAGCATTTTCTGTGAGCGGCGAGTGGTGTCATTCAGCTGAAAAACCAGTGCATGTACGAGGGTGGGGGGATGAAGGTCTGAGGAGAAGTGTCCTGCGCACACACACAGCACTTAACATCTTCGAACTCCTGAGGCAGTCAAAGGAGATGTGTGTGTGTGTGCACATATATGTGCTGGCCTTTATTTTTTATAATGCCTTCAAGAGGTCTCGTTTTTTTTCCCTCTCTTTTAAATCTTAAAATCACATAAAAAAAAATGTACCCGAAACCCAAATACAAGGCCAAAAATATAAATAAATAAAAATGACCAAACATTAAAACGAGTGACAAAATCTAAAAACGCTTCACGTGGTCTGGAATCAGTGCCTCAGTGTCTCCATCACATTAGATAACAGTTCATGGAGCAGACACGTAGTCAAACTTCATCAGAGCAGCGGGCACTATACACCGCCTATAGAGCTCTTCTGAAATGGTCTTCACAACTTAACACGTTATGACATATACGTGATGAGCGGAACGTTTCACTAGGATTGTCACTGAAATCTATTATTCTTTAAATAAGACACTTTTAAGCCACAATCAGAAACTATAGACTATGAATAGGGAGAAAGTAAAATGACAGAATTGAAAGTATAACCATTTTATATTGACTTTCTGTCCTATTGTTCACCCTGAGGTAGAGGGCATGCAATAGCAAGCTGGGAAGAGGCTCTGCTAGCACTGGGCAGAAAAGATCCCCAGAACCTTTTTTTTTTGTTGTTGTTGAACACCGTGGTAGAATGAGCAGTTGGTCAAAATTGCTCCTGGAACTCGAAAACACTTGTTTTGGCCACACCAGCATTTTCAGTCCACTTCTTTTCCACAGTGAAATGATGTTGGGCATGTTCCAGTATTTTTACTTGTCTTAGCATTGCCTATCTACTATAATAAGCTGCCATCCATTGAACTACCCAAGTGGCATTGCAGG
Source organism: Chrysichthys thysi (assembly GCA_030068315.1). Classification (NCBI taxonomy): domain Eukaryota; kingdom Metazoa; phylum Chordata; class Actinopteri; order Siluriformes; family Claroteidae; genus Chrysichthys; species Chrysichthys thysi. Next base: position 16,492,506 of record JAQLOM010000005.1, read on the forward strand.
AAGTTTATTGAAGTCTTGGAGACTGCACAACAAAGAATCATTTCAGTGGACATTCACGCATTTTAGTGTTGGCCTTTTTTTTCTTCAGGCAACCATGACCTTCAGGTGACCATGAGGTAGAAAAAATACTTGCAACAACAGACCGATACAAGAGCCCCAGTAGCTTGCTGCGCACATTCAACTTTCTTAGAAAGAAGAGCCTGTTCTGACCTGTCCTTAATCCAGTCCACTTAAAAACAGATCACTGTCTTTAATCCAGTTATGTTAAGTCACCAGGAACGTTAGAACCCCACCATTTCCTCAGATGTTAAGTTCAAGAGATAGATGGTTTAACCTGCACTACAAGTCCTCTACCAGCCTAATGTAACAGCAGCAATCTCCTTTATAAATGCACCATACAAGGGAAGAATGACTCATGGACTTCTGCAAGTGGCATAAGCTGGTACAGTCCAATATAGTTAATGAAGAGTAAGAGAGACAGGACGGCTCAATGGGGTTCCTCGGTACTGCTCATCACCCTGTCTGAGACCTTACTGGGGCCTCACAATCTGTGGCATGTTGGTCAGCTTAAGAACCAGGAGACTAAGTGCTTACTCACACTGGGCACAGTTGTCCCCACTCCTCAGCTGGCCTTCTGGCATGAGCACGATGGAGAAAGGTTTTACGTTGTGGTTTCTTTGGAGTCGTTTTGGGCATGGGGACACATGGCCCTCTCACATGCTGTATAGATTTATTAATAATGCAATGCAGTGATATTCACTAAATAACGCTGCACACATAAGATGATCTTTATGGATTAGGCAACTGAAATTAAAGGAGGAATTTGCAGATTTACTGACCGACTACAATTGGACTTCATCAGTAAAATACGAACCAGACCTGATCCAAATATTCTTGATTTAATAGAAAAGTGCATGTCATTGCATTCAGGTTCCACGCTTGGGCATGGTAAGCTTGAGTCTAACTGAACAAACTGGACTTTTGGGGGGGGGGGGGGGCAAACATACTCTAGCATGGTACAGATCGCCTGTAGAAGGGAACAGGATCCCTCCAGTGGCCCGATTGTATCCAGTAAGCTCTGTGGAATCTATAGGTCAGAGCAACTGCCAAACTTTGCATGGCTTTATGGTCTATTACAAGAGACAGAAGCTGTTTGAGTACCAGGCCTTCAAAAGCCTTTATGATTCGAGATGTTACTACAACAGGCCCATAGTCTTTAACCCCATTCACAAACAAAACCTATTAAATGCATCAGTTATAAACACAGGACAGATGCTAAATTTACATTCCCAGTCAGTGTTCCACAATGGTAAATTAACGGGTGTCATGTATTCCCAAAGACTGCTTTTAGAGGGATGCCACAGAGTGGATGACGCATAATTCATTCCAATTTCAAGCCATATCCACAAGGTTTTCTTCGCATGAGCGGAGCAGATTCCAATGCAATCTGAAATCACATATAGTAGACCGTCTTCGTGCCGGCAGGCAACGCCAGCACCCACCACAAGTACATTTCAGGCCTGTGGGGAAACACGACGTCACCGCCAGCAACATCACGACTGGACAAAACACATTAATCTGATGGTTCTAGTTCCCACTGGAGCTGTGGCAAAAGATTATAGTTAATGTGACCAGGTAACCAGGGGATAAATAAACATTTCGACTTTACCGTTTTGTGCAACGTATACAGTAAACAGCGGGAGGCAGCAGGAGTGGCGGTATGCTCAGTAATGCTTCTTTCAAACCAAAGACCAAGGTCACACCAGGGTTATTTGACCAGTGTTCAACTCTCAGTTTGTCAGTTGAAGTCGGTCAACACAGGTTAATTCCTGGCCATCACTTACAGGCTGGAAACAGTCAGAGGGGTTTACTGCCAAATTCAGTGGACAGCTAACATTATCTGTGTGTAGGCTGCTCCTTTAGGAAATCTGCGCAGCTTACAATTTATGTGATTGTTTTTCCACACAGGCAGGAAGTGCAAAACAGCCGCACTGAAGCCCTGAAATTGAAAAGTAAGTTACATTACAGTAAAATGTAGTCTACTGTAGTGTGCATGCACGTTCACGTGTACATTGTTCAACACCAGCGTATTTGAAAACATTCCTACCGGAATCTCACCTTTGTTTATGGGCAACAGCAACCAGTGACAACTGCACTACAATTCATTTGTGCCGCTTCATCTGTTAGTGAACCAGGTGGGACCATTTACATTGAAAATTGACCCTCGTCTGCCCCACCTCGGGAGTCGGACAATATAGATTAACCCCTTAGCATTCTTACAAATTATTATTACACCCCTTAACAATCCAATGTCCCGCGGGCGGTACGTGCTATCTCTAACAGGTTTTTAAGTCTTTCATGTACAAATCATTGTGAGTATAACCCTGGTTGGCCACTCGGTTTGAAAAGGGTGCAAGTATAAAGGTCAGTGGGGGTAGTGTCCTCAGTGTTTTGAGCAAATGTCACTTCAGGAAGAAAGGGTTGGGGTGGGGGTCTATGCTGAAAGAACCCTAGTTAGCACTGAGGTGCTAGACTTGGAAGTGTTTGTGGGACATCATTAACCCCAACCAGGTACGATTCCATAATTCAATTATTCAGCCTGTTTGTAGCCCGGTATGCTCCTCATTTCATTCCACAACATGCTGTTCTGCTGCAGCTTGCACTCCTGCCTGTCCTTGTAGCTCTCATGAATCCAATACAGTAGAACTTCTGGTCAAGAACTTTATCCGTTCCGAGACTCTGTTCATGGCCCGATTTGTTCACGACTTGAATAAATTTTTCCCATTGAAATGAATGTAAATATAATTGTGTTTCAGCCCTCAAAAATATGCTTTTAAAGTGTATTATGGGTTTGTGTGTGGCAATAAAACATGGAATAAAATTAAAATAACTTTAATTACAGAAAAATAAACCTAAATGAAATAAACAGATGATTTTAATGCCTGTTTGCGGTGGATACATGGTTGCTGGCGTAGGTGGACGGTGGCGGAGGGATATGGTGGCGGTTCTCATGGTTTGTGATTATTTCTTTCTTTATTTCAACTGTTACACACTTAGGCTGCTTACTTTCACTACCATTTTCACTTTTTTGGGAGCCATAATGAAGGCTTATAGAGTAAAAATGCAGAGAAACAACGAAAAAATGCGTTGAACATGTTCACACCATGAGCGTTTGACCGGAACTGAAGGTTTGTACTGCATAGCGTGTGTGAAGTGGTGGCGGAGGGATATGGCTTCTTACTCTAATTACCATTTCCACTTTCTTGGGACCCATAATTAAGGCTTTTAGAGCAGAGAAACACAACGAAAAAATGCTGTGAACATTTTTTTAAAGCACAGAAAAAAAAAAATAAAAGTTTGAACAATCCTTGATTATACAAAAACTTACTGTAAACGACCAAGAAAACTAACCTTGCATGAGTCGACTTCTGGTGTTAAGGAAGTGAGGAGGAAGATGGGCGGCGAGGTGGTTACTCCACAGCGAATGAACGCACATCTGACCGAGACCGATTAACCCTTTCAGGCTCAAATTAAATTTTAGTAACAGTTTTAGTGAACAGTTTTAACTGTTGCAAATCAGCAACGCCTGCCTGGAGAGGGTTAAAGGGACATGCGCGCCTTTATTAGTTATACAATACGCAATTGTGGAACACGGAAACAGAAAATTTTTAAAACATTGGCACGTATGAAGCGGAAGGGGAAAATGGCCAAAGCTATGTTTGTTCGACACCTGATTATGTGGTTGTGACCAGATGCAAACTTTTGGCAGATTTTGTGATCAGGAACCAATTTGTTCGTCTTCGGAGGAGTTCATGACCAGAGGTTCCCACTGTATTTCAGATCCGACTCCACTCATTTGATATTGTTCTTGTCTCCTGACCTAAAGGCCTTCTTTTTGTTCAGTATTTCAGATCCTACACATTCTGGGGTTTGTTACTGGCAAAACGCACCAGACTTTCTACATTAAAGCTAGAAGCCAGGACTACATAAAGGTCTCAAATTACCAGAATGCATTTAATGATATTAAAGATGGATTTAAGTACTTGAGTCAGCTAAGCCCATCATCTAAACAAGCAACACAAAAGCACACAGACTCAAACATTTGTGTGTCCAAAATTGCTTCCTGACAGGGATACAAGGACGGAGTTTTAATGTTTGCGAGTGCTTAACTTGTATTTAAAAATGAAACAAGATCCATCAAAAACAAAGTGTGATCCAGTCTACGGGCAGGTAGGGAAATGATCCCAGTACATATAAACTCAACACCACTCTAAAGGCCTCATGTGATAAAATAGTGTTCAAGGTTGTCATATATTTTTAATAGTACAGGTATGATGACCCTGGTATAACAAAAGATTTTGCAAAAATGCCAGTGATGTGGGAGGACTGGAGGAGTCAGCACCAATTAAGTGCCGGCTAAGCCTGTGTTCAACTTGCATGTACCACCTTCGTAGATTACCGGCTAAATTGGCCAACCATCACAACTAGAGGCTATGCATTATGCAAATGGTGCCTCTAATGTATATCTGCCATAAGTATCCATTTTGTACATATAAAACAAAAGTGTAAATAAAGTTTTTAAACCTGAATAACACTTGAGTTTAACCTAGGCATGTAACGATTCACCCAGTTCACGATTCTATAAGAGACTTTCCACAATATTTAAAAGAAAATGTATTTTCCTATTCTTTATCATCAGCTTAAATATTCCTTTTGTTAACTTTTCCTAATAACAAACAAAGATTATTTTAAACCATTTGTAAATTAGCAAACTATAATAATAATAATAATAATAATATCTAATCTAAATAATCTGAAACAATAATATTAATATTAATATTAATAATAATAATAATAATAATAATAATATCCAATTAACTACACTTCCTTTTATTAAAAATGAGCAAAGTTAATAAATCTTTTCTTAAAAATTAAAGCTTTTACATAAAACAATTACCTCCATTTTGGCCTTAGTTTAGCTTTCAGCTAAATCTGATTGTAAACACAGAAGCTCTTCCCCTTTTTTGATCTGTTTGTTTTTGAGACATTAGAGCCGTGTTACTTCCACCTATGGTGATGTCACATGTGTTTGCACTATTGTACATTATTGCAGCTTCCGCGGTCCAAATAAAACAATTATAGCTAGGGGAAAATAAATAAGAGATTAATCATGGCTCACTTTTTTTTCCTTTCAAATCATCATGAATTTGTACCGTGATTTCTCGATGCATGATATATTGTTACATGCCGACTGAGTTCACTGTGAAACTGCAGCTCAGGAATGTTTTTTGGGGGGGCAATAAATGCATGCTCTATTTAACTGAACTCGTACCCCCATTGCTGGTTCTGTTTACCTGTAGCAGGTGTTGTCGGAGCAGGGATTGTGAACGCGGACGATGATGAAGACATGTTGGAAATGCGAGCGGATGTTTTTGGGGGTGAAGGGATGCGCTCCTGGCTCCTGGAAAACGATGGTGACGATATCATTCCCTATGTGCCTTTTCCTCAGCAACTGCACAAAACGGGGAAACACGAGCAATAGCAGACAGGACATGTCACCAGATGTATATGGACAGAACATTAAATCTTACTTCATACGCAATGCAAGCACTTTATTGTATCTTGCAGGCTCAGCATTACAGTAGCATTCATTATTTCCTACCAATGACACAGACTACGTAATCAAACCTTTGCTTTTCTAGTATCCAAATAGTATCTGCACTCTAATTTACTACTTATGGGACACCTCCACTGGTAATCATGAAAATGTCATTATTACTATATATATTTTAAAACTCAGTGATGAGTAGATGCTGTATACAAACAGAGAAACAAGCGATGCTTAACCTGCTGTTTGTTGTTTGGGGTGTATGGCAGCATGGTTGTCACATGAAACATGATCTCATAGTCCTTGTATGCAGTGTACAGAGAGTGTGTCCCTGTGGAGTCCGCTAAAAGAGAAGAGATAGCCAATCATTAATAGGATTTTTTAAAATTATTATTTAGTGATCATCTTACATTCAAGGAACCTTTACCAGAGAAAACAATACATAGAAATTATGTAGACATATGTACGTGGATATGTATATTATGCTACACATACAAGTTATATAAGGCCCAAATCAGGAGGAAAACAGGTGATTCACGAGCTAGGTTTCATACTAGCGTCGTTAACAGATTAGGAAAGCAAACTTTAATCTGGATGCACACACTCACCAGGGACGCCAATAACCTGCTACATCCTGCAACACTTACTGTTTTTGTAATGTCTCAATACATATTTAAAGAGATGAGATGAAACCACAGTTGTTTTTCTTCCGGTTTTTGTGTATCAAACAGTGAATGGGAACTAACTGCAGGCAGGAACTTAAACTGCGAGTGGGGAACTGAAGAAATGTTAGACCACACACGCCATTGAATTTACCTGAGGAATAAAATCAAGCCATTCGTTTGGACTGGTTATTTTACCACGTCATAATACATATGCATAAAATTTGAGCAAAGGTTCGATTCAAATGTATCTTACTACAGTCACCGAAATCACAGTTCGGTGTCACGCATTTGTTTTGTTTACATTGCATTTACATTGTTTTCTCAATTGCTGCTGAGAACGTAAGGTACTAAAAACCCTGTTTACACTTTGTGTTACTATATGTCTTGGATGAACACCTGGAATAGCCTGTACATGTATATTAGTTCATGAAACATTTTTGGGTTCTTAGCTAGTTCATGCTAAACAAATCCAAGCCTGACATAACTGGGCCCAGGGGCCGCGGACATTCTCGCAGAAGCACATAGTCAGTATTTAAAAACATGGTCAGCTGGACACCTTGGAGACGCATGATGGACACAGGTGGAAACGACGATCACGGCTGTCTACTTGCGATCCGATTGCCCATGACGCATTTGAAAAACCAAGTGTAAACAGGGCCATAATGACAACACATTCAGGTACACACACAAAAAAAAAATGCACTCACATCGACGATATGTACAAAACTGACCATATACAGCAACCAGCCTGAGCTTGTGATAAATGTGCTGATGCCCAGTAACTTTTTCAGTTGCTTGAAAACATTTATTATTTAAGAATTTACCACCACCACACCACCAAAAATAAATAAATAAATAAAGTCAAAAAATGCTAGCATACATTGCCAACCCCCCATGGAAATTTTTTTTTCACAATATTCACATTTAACACAAAAGAAACCTGGTTAAATCTCGACTGCCTCCTGAGATAAAAGGCTACTTCCCACGAGAAACTTGGCTTATGAAAGGGCATTTCAAAGGATGAACATGGATATGTAATTAAGTGCATGGTTGGAATTATCTATCATGTCTTGGTTTTATTAAAAGCACAGAAGGTTCATTCAGGCAACTGGACCACGTGTGCATGTGGCTGTGGTATCCATCATTATTTAAAGTCTTTTGGGGAAAAGGAATGAGAGAGAAAAATACAGCTGCAGAGGAAGAACCAGCGTAACATTTACGAGGCCGAAAGTGAAAGGCACCAAGAGGACAGGCCACTTTTTGGAAAAATAAATAAATCTGAAGTGGTATTTATGTGTGAGGACGTACTGAAAATGGACGTTTACTCAAGAAAAGCATACCCAAAGTTAAAAGATAAAAACAGTGCATTTGGAATTTAAACAGCCATTTGATGGACATTTTAAAAAGTAAAAAAAGCTTTATCTAATTTATTTCGGATAAAAATTCCTAAAATTCTTCCGGCTCATCACAAACCTCTCTCTAAAGTCATTATTAAATAATACACTGGCCTGATAACATTCAAAGCAGAACACATCAATATAATGTCTTTCAAAGTCAAAAGAGTCCTTTGGGACTGACAAAATGATCAAGAAGCAACCTTCATGACTAATCAACACGTTATGGAAGCAAGGATAGCATGGACTGTCATCTTGCAGAGAGCATGTTGAGTTAAGGAGCCGGTTTAACGCTGTGGTAAAAACCGGTCAGCCTGCCTAAATCCTGTTAAAGCTTCCTGAACAAATTTTATCATGCTTCAATAGAGCTGCTAGAGAGCGTTCTACAGCTATTAGCCAGTTTGACTGAATGGAAACAACTCGAAAACAAGTAGGTCTCGAAGTCAAACTGCTTCTAATAAATTTAATAAAAATGTGCTTTGTAATTAGAATGTCAAGGGATTAAAGAGCTCTATGTTTTGAAAGAATATGTCAAAAATAACAAGCTTATTACACAAATAATTATGATTATAAAACATAAGGTAACGTAAAATTAAAGCGGTTACTTGACTGCAAACTCTACGACGACTCCTGTGTTAAGGACCACCCTATTTAATCCACTCTCAGACAACCTCATCTCTCATTATTTTTAACCTAACTAAGTAGAAAACTCACTCTTGGTGTCCAGCTGAGCCCGGTACTTGCTGAAACCTTTCAATCGAACTTTCTCTCCCAAGAGCTGCAGGAACTCTTCAAAGGCAGGTCCAGCCATTTCGTTGTTGTACATCTCCTCCTCTGTGCTCTGGCCTGCACGGCAGTACATCACCCCCACCTTCACCTGGAAACTAAGCTGAGGAAGCAGAAGGACCAGAAAAGAAGAAGGACTATAAGGACAAAATAAACGATTCAACTGTGATGTAAATGCAGATGATCTACATCAACCTAGTCTTGCTGAGATCCATAGTCAGAGCTTCAGAAAGAACGGTAACATGGCTGACAGATAATGTGCGCCTTTTGGCCTACATACCCCCTGCTCATCCAATTTCATCAGCTGCTCGGTGACTTTTGGTGTATTGAGGGCAAGTCGCAGACAAGAGATGTCCAGCTCTGGGAGCAGGTATTCCAGCACTTCTTTAAGGGGTAACCCTCGAGCGGTGCCATGTTTAGCAGTGGAAGGCACTGAATCCTCAAGTATCGAGCCACGCAAGGTGGTCAGCTAAACAAAAAGAGGTATAGACCGTGCCAAAATTACTGATATGCTAGCAAAGTTAACCTTATACACATGGGTAAATACAAGCCGCAGGGCACTGAAAAGAAAAGGAAAGAAAAAAAAAAAAAAAAAAAAAAAAGAAACACTCATGTCGTACAAGAAACATGTAGGTCATCAACTGTTACTGTATAATATTAAATATAATCAAAAAGATTTCCCTAAAGTTTGGACAGGCAGTATACGGTACCCCCCCCCATGTAGCCTTTCCCCTGTGTGTTTGGGCATTCGAATTAGTTACGCAACAGCCCAGAGTGGCCTGTCAGGAGAGATAAATGCCTCTGAAAGGTTGCTTCAAACAATATGACAGCATTCCACAGAAGCTGTGCTAGAGACATTCCATGATGCTTGTATCCAAGTCAGTAAGCAGGAAAGCTTCACAGAAATTTGGTAGCAAGTGTTGGGATATCCTTTCAAGAAACTTTTCCCAATGCAAGAAGATTAAAAAATAAGCCAAACATATTGTATGCAAAACATAAAACATGTGAGCAATGGGTGGTTCTTTATTTAGAGGGAGGTGGAGAGTGAACTCACCTCACTGGCTCTGAATATTATTCGGTAGTTGTACTGTTGGCCATGCTCCTTGTGGTCCTCCAACTTCTCTCTCCTTATGCTTATTGCCACTGGGCCCAACACTTCGTCTATACCAAAGTAGTTCCAATGCTCTGCAAATGTATAGCACAATACACGCAGGGTGTGAGATGGGACCTATGCATCCTGTTGCTCTAGAAGGCCCCTGTATCCCAAAGGAAATGACTTACCTCGCAAGTAGAAGAGTTTCCTGTAGTAATATGCTCCAAGGTCCACATGCTCGACAACATACTGCTTGTCCCTGTCGCCAAGCATGCTGGCTGGATCTTTGGGACTCTCTAAAACTGCGATGCCGCCGTTGGTGCAGTGGTGGCTTAGTGCAGGTTCATCTCGTCCAAAGACCCTGGAACTCCCACTACCCAGTTCACCTGGTACAGCAACCCCGACCTTATGTCTAATGTCACCCCCAGTTTCAGTACAGAAACAGGGACATTTCAATACTAGTCCACTGCCCTCGTTATCAGCTGTGTCCAAAGTGGGACTATCCCGCGTGTTGAGTTCCTCCTGGCTCCCACCAGGAGAGCTGTACGGCAGGCTGTGTGTTGAGGATAATGTGGATGTTGCTGAACCAGAAAAAGCAGAAGCAGCAGAGGCACCAGAAGTAGTGTTTTTGCATTTGGCTGCAGAGTTCTGTCTGTTCTGGATCACCTCATTCATGTTAAACAACATACTCTGAACATCGTAGTGTGCAAACCCTTTCTGGCAGGCCCAGGGTTTTAAGGGAGGTTTGGACTCTTCAAGACGGTTGTCCTCCATATCAGAACCCACCCTGGGAGAATCCACATCCGTCCTCGCACTGCGAAGTTTCCTGAATATTGACTCACCCCCGGTCTCTGATTTGGATCTTCTCTTTGGGGGTTTGTCTCGTTCTCTCAACCGACAAGAAGGTGACTCATTTTTCAAGTCCTCTACAACGGAGTCCAGCAGATCCTGCTCTTTGGTAGAGACTGTAAGAAGTTCTGCCAGTCTTTCAGGTGCTGGGCTGCGCTGATCTTGCTTCTCCCCTTCATAGCCCTTTAGCATCTCAAAGAAGCTGTTCCTTGAGACTTCGGAGGAGATAACTGCATGCTGGTCAATGGAGGAAGTGCTGCCATACTCCCGGTGCAATGGAGACCACTTCGTTCCAACAGTGCCCCAATCTTCCCCGCTATCCATACTACCATCAACTTCACTTAGGGTCATGTCACTATTACTACGTTGCCGAATGCGTCTAGTTTTACCACGAGAAGAGCTTCTATGGTCCTCAGTTGTGAGCAACTGGTCTTCTATTGAGCTTCCACAACTAGCTGAATTTATCTTGCTCTGCAGTGTCTTTTGTATGCTTTGCAGCATCAAAGAATCTTGAGGACCAATCAGAACACCAAGTTTGGGTTGACTAGCTGCACTAGCTCCTGTAGGAGTCATTGCATCAGGATTCGTATGGGGTAGTCGCAAAGTTCCCCCGTCTCTCCTAGGTGGCCAGTCAGCAACCCGAGCTCGGACTCCCATTTTCGGTACTCCGATCATGCCCCCTGCCTGGTAAGAGTTTTCTGGACGCAGAACAGCTACCCCTCCATTGGTCTGGCGTAATGGACGATTGTATAATTCTTCAGGAGCCTGGACTGTCCCTACAGCAGGTCGCTCAGAAGGTGAGCGTTTCAGGCTTGTCATGGTGATGCCTCACCAACCGAGCATGTTAGGTCTAGAGCATTCTGACGATGGATCTGTGGCAGCTAGCCCCACTCCACTTACACTATGTCCTTGTCCTTTGGTTTCTACAGACTATGGGCATCAGTGCAATAATTCCCAGGCCTCCATGGTGGTAAAACGGGCATGCCTGATCATTCACACCCCTGCAAAAAACAGACCAGAGTTAGGACTGGCAACTGTTGAGCTTCCTCTTGGTATTAAAGCATGGAAGATATTAAATAGTAAATAGTAGCATAACAACAAACTCTGACTTATGACTAACTACGGCTATGAATGTACATAGTCTCTTTACACTTCAGGTATCTTCTCTTAGGGATTCATGGCATGCTCCTGTGTTCATTAAAAACACTTTGTTTTATGTGATTTGCTATAAAAAGAAGTCCTTTTAAGTATCAAAACCAGCAGGAAATTAAATAATATGGCGTTAGGTCAGCACAAATATTCTAACCCAAGTCATTAAGTCCTTCCTGACAGCGTTAATAAAAAAATCAATCCCCACATCGTTCCCACGCTGTCAGCACCATCGCCGGCGGAAGCATTTCACTTGGCACCCAGATGCACCAGGCATGACCGAAACCAGGAATAATAATAATAAAATGTGATTTGTGACTTGTAATTGGGATAAGAACACATAGACACTAGAGCATTCATGAAATTATGTTTTAAAATGTTTAAAAGACTAAAAGTTTGTAAACAGAAGTGAACAAGCCTAAAAAACAAAACAAAAAAACAATTCAGGTGTTCAAAAAACTACTGCGCTCTCTTATACACGGTTCCTTTCTTTTCTTTAACCTATATTTACCCAGGTTTGTCCCACTGACACCACAATCAGGTCAGGCCGGGATCGCAAAAACAAAGTTACAGGGCAAAAATCACAGTCAGACAAGTTAATTACATAAAAACATCCCTACAAAAACACCTACATACAGAACCTGGACACCAGAGCTTTTACCAATGCATTACATTCATTCAAGCATCCTCTCGCTTTATACAGTCGTCCCCCGCAATACCACGGTTCACCTCTCGCGGATTCACTCCATCGCAGATTTTCAAATTTTGATTCGCGGAATTTTTTGGCTTTCGC
>JAQLOM010000005.1:16519321-16533077 GCA_030068315.1 Chrysichthys thysi
GTAGGTGAGGGTGGACGACTTCGCCCCTCATGTCACAGTTTGGCTCCAGTTTTCACACCGTGACCCATCTTCTGATAATAATAGACCTTTTTTTTAAAAAAAATACTTTTGCTACCTTTCAGCATTGTACTTTTTCCGGATGCTCTGGTGATGTGTCCCTGCCTTCACCATGACTGGTTGTGTTCCAGAAGCTTCTCCTTTGCTCCCTGCTCTGTGGTCAGCTCTCCATCCCTTCATACCTTCAGCTTGCTTTACCCCAACACAACCTGTAGGGTCCACTGGAGGTCTGAATGACTGAACCTTTCATCCTAAACTCCTTTAATTCAACAGCTCGGCTTGAATATAGGACACTTTACACACACAAACATTAGTGACATTAGTGTCATGGAGCGGGTTGCTCGCCTCCCCTCCTCAGATCAGAAACATAAAGTTTACAAAGCCAACGGTTTGTTAGTGTACCATAACCCCAGGACTCACCAATAGTAGAAATGTGCGGCGAAAAAACCTCGTTGTCCGTCAGCCGATACAGTAAACAGGTTTTGCCCACGCCGGAGTCTCCTAAAAGCAGAAACCTGAACAGGACGTCGTAGTGCTTGGCTGTGGCTGTGGCCATGGCGGGGAGCTGAGGGAAACGCCGGACAAACGCGCTCAAACGCACCGTGCTCGGCGATATTTGGGGCTTTTTTCTGGTTTTAAGTTGTGTATTCCTTCATATTTCTTGTAATAAAGCGAAGTCTCACTCTTCAAAGTTAGTTTATCCTCTTAAAGGAGCCAGAGGACGGAAAAGAGCCTCTCGTTGGGACAGGAGTTTGCTCTCTTCAGCCTCGGAGCAGCCATGAGGGCCGGCTGTGTGAGGCTCAGGGTCCTCAACTTCATACTTTAATGATATAACCTTGTACGCGTGGATTTATTTATTTATTTTTTTGTTGTTGATTGATTTTTCAGGGCCAAACTGGCGTCCTGATACGTGCACACCCAGATAAAGGTGTCAAATAAGCTTCAGGTCCAAACGAGAGGCGGTTTTTGAAAGATAAACCGTGCTAAAAGATGAAAACAATGTGGAATGGAGTTGAGTTTCCTGGATGCATTATTGATGTCCTCCTGAGAGCCAAACTCTAATGTTTGTGTGGCTTGGTGGTGCTCCTAAATGTTTGGGGTTGTTAGGAACTGATAACTATTTAACTTGTTTATTAGACTCCAAGTAGGATGAAGTTTGGCAAAAGTAATATTCAGAGGTGTTCAGGTGAGGATCTTGGAAGGAAATGGATGGACAGTGGGGTCTCAGGGGGATAAAGATAAAGATATTTTTCACCCTACTTCTCTGTTTCCTGATTACCAGCGATTACCAGTTGGTAAGGATGGTCTACCAGGTTAACCAGCTCAGGCCGTGTTTTGGTCGAGGGCAGCTGTTCCAACTAAAGTCGGATTTACACTATGATATTTTTTAGACCAAAGTTGCCGGTGCAGGCAAAAAGTACACACTGTAAAGAATGAGATGAGCTCAGTGGTGTTGGAGGTTATTTTATGGTCAAAGACCGCTGATTTGGTGCCACTGTGATTCCGGATAGCCGACAAGAATCTTCTGGTTGAGTCAGAAATACTCGTGTGTGTGTGTATATATATATATATATATATATATATATATATATATACACACACAATATAAAATCTCAGAAAACTGTTCAGTGTAAAATGTACTTGTAGCTGTTAAGGATAGTAATGCACGCTGTCATATGCATGCATGCTTGGGTGGGTGAAGATGTACCAATTGATCTTGGCAGAGTTTATTTTTTTTTAATTAGTTGTATATTCTGTCTTGGAATTAAGTATTATAAATAAATGCATTTTCCCCCCTACAACTGACACACTTCAACATAAAATATATAATCTGCATAAAAGATGTATTACTGTACATGTACACTGTATTCTCTACATGTCTCTCCACACTGATGCCATAAATAATTCAATTTGGATTTTAGAAAATGGGCACAGATAACCACTGCTGAAAGTCAATGTGACCCATGTGTAAACTTCAAGCATACTAATGTTTAAATGATTCCTGTTAAAGTGCCCTATATGACGTATAGAGGTATATAGACACCACACATGTCAGGTGCGTAAACTCAAACACAATCAGTGCATCCTCCATAGACCAGATGTGTCCAGTCATCCGCAAAGGGCCAGTGTAGGTGCAAGGTTTCAATCCCGTCAAACAGGAGCCACACCCGATTCCAACCTGTTTGCTCTGTGGAGCTTGGCTTTCCACACAATCCATCGGGCGGGAGAAAATGCAACCAGCATGCTGAAGCCGGTGAAAAATCCAGACCAATTGGTCAAAATGTTTACACTATTCCTTGCATTATAACTAATCCATAAATGCAAAGCCCCCTACAGATTTGTATTATTAAGAAGCAATGTCTTATGAATCATTCAATACCCATTAGTGACTGGAAGAACTAAAAATGTTGATTCCTTATGAGATCCTGGCCCATCAACTGCATTATAGTACATTAAACAGAATGGCAGGCAGCGGTGAGGTAATGTATTGCTAAAGCATATTGTTTACCGTCCCCTTTAAATCATCCATCATTATTTGGGAGCGGATGATGCCCAGCAGTATACCAGGCACAGCAATAAGGCTTTTTAATTAAAAAACACAGTACAGCCCAGGTGATTAAACACATTTTCTCACCTTATACTTAGGAACAATAGCAATCCTCAGTCGTTCATGAGTGTCAGCTTCCAGCCAGAGGATGCTGTATACTTCTCAGTTGAACGACAGAGCACCATGCATTTATATTATATAAAATTATATATATATCAAATAAGACCCCCCCCCCGATCAATATGTTCAGCTGTTTTGTTTCATGACCAATAATACCAATTAAGTCCATTTCAGTTCCTGGTTGTAACACTGAAATGTAGAAAAGTTCACAGAGGGGGTATAAGAGGCCCCCACGATACACAGTCACCTGAAACACTCCAAATTATTACAGAAAATTTCATTAACCCAATTCAACTTGTTAACCAAAGTAAAAAGTGTAGGTCTTTCAATAGACATTAAAAAAAAAAAAGACAACACTGTTTAACAAATGTACATGATAAACAAAATAAACTAACAAGCCATCTGATTAACAATTTGCCATTACAGGCCAATGCTGTGGATGTAACTGATATTTCAACAATTACATTTCAACCACACAATCAGTATCTGCGTCCAAGGGCTTTCGCAAAGTCATGTTTGTGTCTGGTTGCCATTTACCTGCAAACAAGGGGTTAGTGCACTTTAACAGTTGGAATGCTGGGTGGGGATGCTGATGCCATGATTTCTCCCAGGCATCTAAATTCAGCTGGGAATTTGTGCACTTTAAACAAGGTTTGACTGTCAAATTACTCCCATACAAACTACATGTCATCACGCACAATTCAGAACTGGAAGGTTAAAAAAAACAAAAAAAAAAACACTTCGGTCTCTTTGAGGTAAACACTTGGAAATTTCACCCCCACCAGTACAACCACACCTGATAAGGTCGAAGATAAAATAGTTTTATTTGGAGTCTCATAGTAAAGGTATGCCTCAACTTGCAAGACAACTGTTGGCAGTATGTACAACATACCTGTAATTTCCATGGAATGGAATAAAAGCACAATATTTCATACACACTCTTTCAAAAGAAACCAAAAAACATTCCCTAGGCAGGCAGGTTCGCGGGGAAGGTAATTCCAACAAGACAATTACATTTAAGAGTATACAGTGCCACATACTACATACTGAAATGGACAAACTTACATGTAATCCAAAAAAAAAAAAAAAAAAAAAAGAAAAAGAAAACCCCAAAAAACTGCTTTTGAACTACACGGTAACATTCAACTTCTGGAGGGAAGTTTACCTGTATTAAAAAGTTGTCCTCTTTTGGCGAAGCAGATTAAAAATCCAAGTTCCAAACTACGAAGTCAGGGTACGGAAAAGTCGAGGCCAGCTACTGCCACTTGTGATCTCAGGCAAAAAAACAGCACGTTAACAAAATACAGCCTCAACATTTCATTAAATAAACTAATTCAGCAATAGATATTTGCCACAAAGGGGAGAACACCAGTCTTCCATGCCAGGATCACACAAACATACCCTTGTGTTCTTTTAAAAAGCACCACTGTATATCTCATGGAAAATTAGAAATCTTACAAATGTAAATTATTTTTATTTTTATTAAATGCCTGTTTTGCTCTCCTTTTTCTTTTTTTTCCTATCTCATAGCTCATTTGGGAAACAATGGTTTGTTGCTTTGCATTACTTGCTGCATGACTACTTGAAGAGGCTGAAAGATATCGCAGTCTTAAAACTGCCAAGCTGCCACGCCTTGGAGGAAAATGAAGCTTTGCTTAATCCACGCACAAAGTGGCATCGAGGTCGAGCGCTGAAAGGCTGGAACTTTTCAGGCCTTTCTCAAGACACTCCCCGGGTTTCTGAACACACAGGAGAAAGGAGAGGATGGGACAGGTTGCGGAAAGTTGACACAGAAAGGGGGCGAGGATGGAGGAGAGAGTCTGGCAGGCAGGACAGATGGATGTATGGATGGATGGATGCATCTAGCTGGGCTCCACGCGCAACTTCTTCCTGGTGGGCGGCTCCTCGGGCTCAGACTCGGAGCTGGAATCGGAACCGCCATCGAAGGCCGACACGGCGCTGCCTTTAGGGTTGGTGTACAAGCTGCTGTCTGATGAGTAGCTGGCCTGCAGCTGCATGTTCCCCTTGGCCTTCTCTAGAGCACGGACTGGCGTGACCAAGAAACATATGCACACACAGAAAACTAAATGAGGCATTTGCATTTTCACTTTCAACTCAACAAAGCTATTTGAACAAAGGAACCTTTCATGAGGTTGCACAAAACATCTAGTTCTTTTTACTTCTTATTCTTTTTAACCTTATTTTGATCACTTGCCAATTCCCACCCTTTGCCTAGTTCTCCCTTATCACATGACAGCTACCGACCAGGAAAGTGGGGGTAGCACATGCTTGCTCTTGACTAACACCTGAAGTCACAGCTTTTACAACTTTTTAAACTACTGTACTACACATGCTGTGGAACATGGGCAGGTAAATAGGCTCTGAGAAGAGTGCTGACTGCCCTCTTCCGCATACACGGGCTCACAGATGCTCATAACTGATCCTCTGCCTGACAGCTCCTCTTGGTGGACAGGAGAGAAAGTAATGCCATGACCCCCCACCCCAAACCCCCGGAGAATGCAGCCAAATTATTTCCCCTTTGACTCCCAGCCATGAGAATCGCCAGGATTCAAAGCGTAAATCGAGCTCTTTTCTGTTGCACAACTTCAGAGCCAGGACATCCAGTTCAGTTTCACTGCATTCACTCAACTGCGAAACAAGGACTCCTTGTGAACTTCACATGTTGATTTTCTGCCTCTACACTGAATGCAGCCACATAGTGCCAAACAGTGAAATAACCTTGGCCAAGGAAATCGCCTGATCTGAACCCCACTGCATAAAGACTAAACCAGGGAAGACTTCTTGAATCTGTATGGACGAAAGATTTCTGGTACCAAATGAAACATTTGTAACCATCCAACTAAAATTTCCATCACAACAATTTACATGCTTCATCTCGGGCCATGTACAACGATGAAATCGGACCATTTTTCCTTTAACAGCATGTCCAATGGTGTGTTATTCCATACACATACTGGGTCATACATACAGGAATTAGAGTCTTTTATACAGCACCTCCGATAACTAGATACCAGGTATCTTTCCTATGGCTTGTTTGTTTGGGTTGGTTTTTTTTGGGCTACCCTCACTTATTTTACGAAGAGAAGTACAGTGACGAATATGCTGGGTGATGCATGTAGTCTTAGAGGTGCCAACGTTTCTAATGACAAAATCTTAGCAAGCAGGGAAAATAAACAGAAAACCATTAGAGTATGTCGGTGGAGGAGACTGCTAGACAGCTTAGACATGTGGACTGGTGTGCTTAATAATAAGCAACACCTCTATTTTTAACAAACTTTAAAAAAATAAATAATAAAAAAAGTTCGGCCTTGTTATCTTTGCTGGCCCACAAGACAAATGTTTCTGAATTCCCAGGTCAAATTTCTACCCACAAAGTAACTGCAGCCAGAAGCTTTAGCTGACAAAGCAGAAAAGCCTTCAAGGCTGACGTATACTTCTGTGTAGAACCTGCGCTGTAGGTACCACGTATCCACAGACCTTGCTTTGTAGCCCAATGTGCACCTCCTCAGAAATGTAACCGATGCAAACTGCAATAACTGATTGGCCTGTTGATTGCACTGCATTTCCTCCTATGCATTTCTGGCTGTTCCTTCTTCTCCGCCATTTTGGAATCGAGCAGCATGAACGTGCGTTGAAATGCGCGGTTAATTCAGAATGTCCGTCAATACAAACATTTGTACGACTCTTCCTCGCCAGATTGTTCGACGTCTATTAGCGCTAACTAGGACTGAAACGAAGTGTCGACGAAATCGATTATGTTGATTGCCCAAATGCACCCATATGCGTGTAACGCGTCACAGCGTATACGTTCCTCCCTCATCATGGTGGCTCTTGTTGCCGGGCAGCCCAAACCAGATTGTCCAAAGTGTGCCAATTCTTTAAACAGAGACCTGACATAATGGTGCTGTGCATGGTTTGTTAAACTGAAACGACCTACCACAGGAGTATGAGTTTGGACAGCGGGAACTTGCAGAAATGGGGATGAACATACACACTGTGATGCATTACACACAAACGGACGTATTTATGTAACCAACGTAATCGATTACATCAGCGTGTTGTTTCAGGCCTAGCTCAGACTCCGATGTGATTTTCTCAACTGCCGTCACCACTGTCTGAAATTGTAAATGCTCCAATTAAACCCTTGATGTAGACACCTCTGTAGAGGATATGAAACTGACTTTTTCCCCCTAAGCAGCACAGTCGGTACAAATTACACGTTACTTGCCCCTTGTAAATGTACCCGCATCTGGCAGGTGTTATTCATTTCAAGCCCCGATGTTAAAGCATGTGTAATACTCTGGCTTTACTACACTTTAAAAGGAAAAAGAAAAGAAAAGAAAAAAAAAAAGCTTACACTTACCCTGCTGCTCCAGCAAAGCATTCTGCTTCTTCAGGTCATCGATGTCCTGTTGGTGCGTGTGGTTCTTGCGGCGCATGTACTGGATATACTCTGTTGCTTTGTCTAAAATCTGAGCTCGGGAGGCCTGTTTGACAAAGTGCTGTCACACATCGGAATCACGACAGGAGGTTGCATCATATATACGTTTACCAAGATGACAATAATAATCCTTTAACCTCTAAAGGTTAGAAAGCTTGATAATGGTAATTTACACTAAACAGCTTTCGAGGTGAATTAAATGGTTTGTATATACAGTGGAGATCAAAATTAGAGGACAACCTACAATTGCCTAAATGTCAAGGTCACCATGTAGACCTATGTGGAAATGATCCAATCAGGAGTAAAAGAGCAGGATTTTAACCATATGTCATGAGTTACATACATTCAGAAGCACAGGATAAGAAACTTAAATNNNATGAAGTTCAAAGGGACGACCCTATCAGCCGTAGCAAGAGAAGTTGGTCGTTCCAAATCTGTGATTTCTAGAATATCAAATGTTGGGAAACATTAGGTTTGTCTCAAACCGGGGAAAGACTGAACCCCACCTGTGAAGAAGTCAGTGAAAGGTGGAGGAGGAAGTGTGATGGTTTGGAGAATGTTTTCTGCAGCAGGAGTTGGGCCTCTTCTACAGCTACATGACAGAGTGAATGCAGATGTTTATCAGAACCCCCTTCCTCAACATGTGGTTCCTTCTCTGCGTTCATCACCCAATCAGCCAGCGGTTTTCATACAGGACAGTGTCCCCTGTCACACAGCAACACAAGTAAAGCAGTTCCTTGAAACTGAAAACATTGAAATGATGAAATGGCCAGCCCAGAGTCCTGATCTAAGCCCAATAGAAAACCTCTGGAAAATCCTTAGTGTCAAAGTTATGGCTAAGAAACCCACTACAGTCACTGAACTGTGGAGGAGACCGCAAGAAGAGTGGACCAAAATCACACCAGAGCTGTGTGAAAGACTAGTGACGTCCTGTGGCCGCAGATGTGCTGATGTCATTCAAAGTAACAGCCTGTACACTTCCTGTTAATTTTTGCCTGTTGTAACCTTCAGACAATGTAGTTGTGATCTTTCTTCATGCTCCAATCATAACGGTTCTCTAATTTTGATCAGTTTTCTTTTTCAAATATCTCATTTAAGTTTCTTATCCTGTATTTCTGAATGTATGTAACTCATGACAAATGGTTAAAATACTGCTCTTTTACCCGTTGGGATAATTTCCAAATAGGACTACATAGTGACCTTGACATTTAGATAATTGTAGTTGTCCTCTAATTTTGATCTCCACTGGGTGTGTGATATTATATATACACATACACACACTCTCATAAAAGGAAGTACACGCCTCACATTTATTATAGTTTTTCATGCGACCAGACTGAAGATATGACACTTTGATACAATGTAAAGTAGTCAGTGTACAGCTTGTATAACAGTGTAAATTTACTGTCTCCTCAAAATAACGAAACACACAGCCATTAATGTCTAAACTGCTGGCAACAAAAGTGAGTACACCCCTAAGTGAAAATGTCCAAATTGTTCCCAGTGTGTCAATATTTTGTGTGACCACCATTATTATCCAGCACTGCCTTAACTTAACAGCAAATTTACACCATTATACAAGCTGTACACTGACTATTTTACATTGTATCAAAGTGTCATATCGTCAGTCTGGTCCCATGAAAAAATATAATAAAAAAAATGTACAAAAATGTGAGGGGTGTGTATATATATAGACACACACACACACACACACACATACATACATATATACATACATACATATATATATATAAAAAAAATATCAATGAACAAATGGCATGAAGTCAAAAAGTTAGTAGTACAAAATGTTACTGTATTGAAAAATGTGCGACAGCCTGGGGAAACTGGAGTAATTTGTTTGTATATATAACTTGGGAAATCCCCCCCTTTTCGGAAATATCTCTCTTTTACATGCATCGCAACCAAGAACATGTTACAGCATTTTAAAGTCAGGTTACCCTTAAAAGCGAAAAGGAAGTTAATTTCCCGATACAATGTAGCCATTCAGCGACGTGATCACAACCTGACATTCACTGTTTGACGATGCTACTTCTAGCCATGAAGGTTTAGGCAGACTTTCTCAGGCTATGTCCACATGAATACATTTTAGTTTCAACACAGTGTCTTGGAATGAAAACGATCCATCTGCAGACCTTCTTAATGTGCCTGAAAACACACATCACATGACCATTCAGGTACATGGGGCGTGAGTGTGCTGGTATAACCAGGAAGCAGAATGTCTACTCTGCAGTTGGTTGCTTAGTTGCAGATCGCTCAAATAATTATAGCTTGCCTCCTGCACATGTGGGCAGTTGCAGCTTTATAAAATACAGGATTTAACTGCACAACAGCTCCGCGCAAAGACAACAAGGTCAGCAACGCTTGTCATTTGTTATCCCAGCTGCATTCCCTACTGGTAGTCAAGGCTGCTGTGGTGTTTGTTTCCTTCTGGGAAAAGGGTCACCTGATAGGAGCGTGATGAATCAGGGAAGGATACATCGTAACCGATAAGACCCGATCAGGAAGAGCGCGTGGGTGTTCGTGTCATCGTTTCCGAAAGTCTCCATCTCTAGCCATCCACACTAAAACCCCAGAGCAGTACGGATACCAAGTGTCAACGCAGCAAAAGTGGTGTGTTTTAAAACTAAAACGTTTTACATGTGGACATATCGTTACACGAGACAAGACCAAAACACGCTTCTATGACATTTTACTGAAATATATTTACGAGTTCTTAAAGATGAGGCATCCAATGTTCTCGGCAGAGAAACAAAAATACTTCGCCAGAATTCAGTCCCATTTTCCCAGGCCACCGCACTGCCATCAGGGCTCCGTAGTACTAAAAAAAGGACATGATAACCAAACAAAAGACAGAATGAGACACGTCCTCCCTACCTTTTCTCCTTGTAAAGCAGGCACAGAGTCACGTAAACTGTGAAAGCTGTCTTTAATGTGGTCCCTGCGTTTGCGCTCCAGTGCGTTGTGGTGTGCCCGCTTGTCTGCCTGCAGTTTCAATAAAACAGGCCATGTTCGGATACACGCACACACGAAATAAGCAGAATTACAACAGTGTGCTATAATTCCACCAACGAGGAAGACTGGTCGAGCACTACATTTGACCTTTTCCTAAATTTAAACGTAACTACATAATCACGAGATTTCCCACTGAGGGTCACAAGCAGGTCATGCAGCGATGCCGTTTCTCACCAACTTCAGCATTCTAGTTTTACTATTTTAAAAGTGACTCTTCAAGTTGTTCCTCAATGAATTATTCATATTTTGTCACAATAAGCCTCGTCTGAGGCAGGATCACTGTATTTGAACTACTCCAATCTCTGATTTGGAGCAGCTGATTCAAAGTTTGTACAGGGTTTTTTCCCCTTCCTTTTTTTCCGTATTATTTCTTTTCTACAAACTCGAGTTTCATAGGATTTTAAATCATCATAAAATTAAATCGATATATATTGCAGTCAATATCATGTATCGCAAACATCCCCCCCGCCTCAGATTCCTGTTCTCGGCTGACAGGAATAGAACCGGAAGTGGTTCTCCTCGAGGTTCAGCGTGGTGTGCACTCAACGATGCTTTTCTGCTTACTACGTTTGTAACAAGTGGTTATTTGTGTAACTTGAAACTTCCTGTCAGCTCAAACCTGTCAGCTGAGTGGATAGAACTGCATTAACTAAATGGGGGCAAAGGGGTGATCAATGTATTTTGCCTTTACTTTTTGATTCTCCCTTGCGTATGTAATATATATTAAATATTAAACGCAAGATAAAAAAAAAAATAAAAATAAAGGAAAAAAGCTACAGAACATTATAATCGCAAAGATTAATGCCGGAAATATTTTTGACCCCTTTAACAGAAATAACCGTGAGAAACTGAACATATCGCTTTTCCACACAGTCCCCATGCAAGACGACGCATTTGATGCAGTGTTCATCTAGCTTCTGTATCCTGCACACAAGATGTTTTTCTTCTGCTCCGGAAGCCAGATGACCACTGCTTCCTTTACTTCATAATCAGAGGTGAATCTGCGACTGCGCAGTGCCTCCTTCAGTGGACCAAAGATGTGATAATCTCTCAGCGCCAGATCCGGCCTGTATGGAGGACGTGGGAGACGTTTAAACCCGAGCCGGTGCCCTGTCTCTACTTTTGCTGCTGCTGTATTAGGACGTGCATTGTCATGGTGCAACAAGACCTTTTTGGACAGCATTCCTCTTCTTTTGCTGTGAATTGTAGGTTTAAGTTCATTTCGCAGCAATGCACAGTAATTTGCACTGTTCGCCCAAGCAACCAATTGAGACTCAGTCACCTGTGGGTCATGCCTGATCAAGGCATCCCCCCCGTTGACGTGCTCGTGTACACCATGTTGATGGTGACCAGAATGACCTTTGTCGGCTACACCCGTTCTTCCCACTTTAAACCTTTTGTCGATTCATGACGCGATGTCCATTCTGAGCCAACATCCAACGGTCAACGTCCACAGGTTTAAACTCCAGGGTTCACTGCCTATGCCAAAAAAAAAAAAAAAAAGCACCACGGCGCATTTTTCTTCGATGGTGCAATCTCACAACACGGCGTCAACGTTTCTGCCCTCGTGGCTGACACTCGACTGAAAGCTGAGCCCTTCACTGGGCGTGGTCAAACTATCCATCAGGCAAGGTACGATGTTGCATTTCACTCGCTTCCCCTGTTCTGGCAAGTGAGTAATTCAACCCTGGAGCTTCCCTGGGGTCATATCTGACCCTAACTTTTATTTCACCCTGACATTCAACCAACTCCGTGCTTGGTGGACATTAGGAGGACATCCCAGGAGGTCTCATAAGGACCATTTCATAACATGTAGAAGGAAAGGATTCATTGTAAAGAAAATAAGTATAATTAATAAATAAATAAATAAATAAATAAATAAAGAACCTGTTTGAGCATGTACAGTCAAGCCCGAAATTTTTCATACCCCTGGCAAATTTTGACTTAAATTTACTTTTATTCAGCCAGCAAATTGACTGGAAATGACACAGGCTTCTCCCAAAACATAAGGCAATGTACAAGAGGCATCACTGTGGGAAAAAATATTTTTCAGCTTTTATTTACATTTAAACAAAGAGTGACATGTCCAAAATTGAAACCTGAAAGAGTTGGAGCTTATCGCTAAAGACAAGTGGGCAAAAATACCAGTGGAGATATGCAAAAAGCTGGTCAGTAATTATAGGAAGTGTTTGATTGCTGTAATAGCCAATAAAGGCTTTTCTATTGATTATTGAGAAGGGTATGAATAATTGTGGAAATGTCACTTTGTTCAAATGTAAATAAAAGCTGAGAATTTATTATCCCCCCCCCACAGTGATGCCTCTTGTACAGCGTCTTATTACCTTCTGGGAGATGTCTGTCTCATTTCCAATCAAGAAGAAACTTGCCGGTTGAATAAAAGTAACTTTAAGTCCAAATGTGCCAGGGGTATGAATAATTTCGGGCTTGACTGCATCATTTTAGCCATTGGACATTCTTACTATTATGATAAGGTGGTCTGGGTCTTCCAGGGTTCAACTGCCTTTAGTCTTTTATTCTCCCGTGTGTGTGTGTGTGTAATAATCACGTCTAACGTCATAAGTATGTAAAGCGCTAGCTAGAAACATTTAAAAATATGTTTCCATTTTTGGTTGGTTTCACACGAGGTCCGAGTGTTCTCAGTCTACACTAACAATTATGTGCACAGACAGACAACAAAACCTCAGACCATCTAAAATGGCTCCGCAAGCAAGCCTCACTCTGAGCACCTCTCAGAGACCATCTCAGGACGTTTCACCTGCGGGACATTTTGTGGTCCACTTGATTTTAGTCCCGTGACAAGCGCCCACGTTATGTTTGCTTTCCGGCTAACGAACATACGGTCTATACGGAGCTGCAGTTTTCGGTTATGCCTTGGACAAAAAACAAGTGCTAAATTAAATCAAGGGTGCCTGTGATGTTGTCTCATTCAACAAAGTAAGCAGTGTTGGGTAGGCATGTCAGCCATTACTTGATGCCTGTGTTGACTTATTTCCTTTAAAAACAGGAAGTAGGAGTGCCGAGGTGGGAAAACGGTTGACTGCTGTACACAACAGCCAACAGCATTCCGGATTCGCTCGCCAAATACATACTCGACAGTAACTTAAGTTAGTTCATCCAATAAATATGGAACCGCTATGTATTTAAGAAGAGATTTTTATAACAGTGGAGGCTTTCTCACCACAACCTTCACGCACACCTGTTGATTTTAAAGAGGTTTTCTTAGACAACAAGATGCCGTGGGGTTTTTGGAGTTAAGCTGTATACCTTTGAGCTGACTTTCACCGTTAGCAACGGCGACGGTAACTGGGAGGCATCCGAGTGGTAGATACAATGATTCTATTGTCCAAACGGTGGTATACAAAGATGGACTCGTGTTCTCGATAGGTGTTGAGGAGTAACTCACTCAGCTTCCGCCGCTTAATTCTGTCCAGGGTCGCAGGGGAAGCTGGAGCCAATCCCAGCTGACTTCAGGTGAGAGGCGGGGTTACACCCTGGGCAGGTCACCAATCCACCGC
>JAQLOM010000005.1:16568609-16578723 GCA_030068315.1 Chrysichthys thysi
GCCCAAATTTATGCACCTGCCTAATTTTGTTTAAACAATTATTGCACACTTTCTGTAAATCCAATAAACTTCATTTCTCTTCTCAAATATCAGTGTGTGTGTCTCCTATATGGTATATTTAACTGAAGTTTTTATCATAACCAACGATTTATAAAGGAAAAGTCATGAAGATTAACAAGGTTGCCCAAACTTTCGCATCCCACTGTATTTGACCAACCTGAGAGAAAGACTTCGCTGGAAGATGGAGTAAGAACATTTCAAGGCATCACCGAGGGAGTGTCAGCTCAGGTTTCTCATTGGCTGCTGTTTTGACCAGTTATGACCATATACACCCTATGGCCAAACGTATGTGGACACGTGACCTTCACCCCTACATGATCTTGTTGAACGTCCACTTCCATGCTCGGCCAACCCTGTGCTGTTATAATAGGCTACATTCTCTTCTGGGAAGGATTTCCTCTAGATCTTGGAGCGCATCTGTGGCGATTTGTGATAATTCAGCCGCAAGAGCGTTCGTAATGCCAGGCATCGACGCGTGAGGAAGGCTCGGGCTCAGCTGACATTCCAGTTCATCCCAAAGGTGTTCGGTGGGATTAAGGTCAGGACTTTGTGTAGGACACGGGAGTTCTTCCACTCCAATCTTAACACCTGATGTGTTCATGGAGCTGGTTTTGTGCAGGAGGGTACAGTCATGCTGGAACACGTTTGGGCCTTTCAGTACCATGGCCGTGATCTCTTAATGCTACAGCATACGAAGACATTCTGTACAATTGTGCACTTCTAATTTTGTGGCAACAGTTTGAGGAAGAACCGCAGATGGGTTTGAGGACCAGGTGTCCTTGTACTTTTGTCCATGCAGTGTACCTTGTGTGTCTGTGGGGCAACTGAAATTCTGTATCAGGCTAGTTTTAAATTAACTATCCTTTATGTGGGATTCACCTGCCCTTGACATCCTGAATTACTGAACATAATAAATAATGATTTTTTTTTTTTAATTGTGTGGACATGTTCTTGGGGACACAGTTTACCTGGGCATCATAATGTGAAATTTTCACGTGTGTGTGTGTGTGTGTGGGGAGAGTACTTCATTTGAGTCACAATTTGAATTAATGTAACTTTTTTTTACTCTACCATGGTTATAAATATGTCTAAGGTGTGTGTGTGTGTGTGGTGTGTATTAGGGGTGTAATGAAATGCCAATTTTTGTGTACCTGTATACATCTGGATTCATTTGTTTGTCTTTATATTAAAAACAAAACAAAACAAAACAAAAAACCCAAAACAGTTTTTGTAAACGCTATGCCCTCACTGTGCCACCAGCGTAATCCGGCTCATGCAGTTATTTTGTTGGCACCCGTCTGTGATTTTGTGAATTTGTCATATTTCCAATATTTCAGAATATAAATATAAACAAACCAGTAGATTTGTTTAAACCACCGTGACAGTTAATGAATAAATGTGGTTTTATTTCTTTTTTTAATTTCTCAAGTTTCATGTCTATCCGCTCCCGCAAAAAAAGTAAAATCCACACGCTTGTGCTCCCCCCCCCACCCCCCAGTCTCGCCATGCATGTCTACACATTATCTGTTCCTTTGTTTGAATTCAGTTATCCGTGCATCTGTGTGTGCTATGTCTCTTAGCAGAGGCTTGACACATGAAAGAATCTTGTCAGCTCATCATCTCATCCACTGTGAGCTGAATGCTCTGTTTGTGGCTCACATCTGACGGCATGTGTTTTTCGCAGTGCAACTTCACACTGTGTAACGTTCCTGAATCAGCCTGTAGCACCACTTGGTCTTCATCCATGCTGCTTTTTTTTTTTTTTTCTTTTTTCACCTGCAGCGAAACTTGCAGAGCAAGCTGACTCCAGCAGTCAATTTATGATGACGTCACTAAACTCATGACTGTGCAGGATGATTACTGTGTCGTCTGTAGCAAGTGTGAAGAGCTCCTCATTCCCCAAGTAGTCTCAGACATGGCCTTTAATGAACCCTCCAGTTATTTAAAGAACACGCATTACTCTGCCGTCACAGAGAGAGAAATAACTGAGGCTCCCTGCAGGGATCAGGAACACACTGCCATTTCACACATCCCTCTGTAAGCACAGTAAGAGTGGATAAAAAATGAAATATATTTCTTAGTGCATACGTGATGTGATGGCTTCCGTTTTGAGAAGAGTGATATGAATTCATACATGTTTATTGTTAATTTGACCATCTTAGTCTAGACTCATGCTGTAATTTCATGACTAGCTTTACAAATAATTACGGCTTAACTACAGTGGTACCTTGACTTACGAGTGCCCCAACTAACGGGTTTTTTGAGACACGAGCCATCTCTCGGACGGTTTTTTGCTTTGATTTGCGAGCTAAAATTCGTGTTACGAGCCAGCTTCAGATACCCCACCGCTAGTTGGCGCTAGTGTTGAGAAGAAGAAGCGGACGATGAGCACTGAATTAAAGAAAGAAATTTTCAAAAAACATGACCAAGGTGAGCGTGTAGTCGACTTGGCAAAGCAGTACGAGCATAGCACCTCTACGATCTGCCCCATACTGAAGCAGAAGGAGTCGATGGGCCTATAACGCCAGTCAAGGGCGTTGAAATAATTTCCTTACTTTCAGACTTTGTTCAAAAGAAACACCCAGAAAAAGCTGCAACTGGGCGTGCGACGGCGCTATTTAATGACGTGTGCCTAATGTATTTCAGAAACATTCTGAAAGGGAGGATGAAAAGGACCTCACTGGATATGTTTTTATCGAAAACCCCTGCAGATGAAAGTGAGGAAAGCGTGGCGAAAAGGGCAAAAATCAGCAAATAGGATTCAGTTATTCAGTTCAGCTTTTCTCCTCCACGTCCGTCAGCATCAAGTTGTCTGATCTCCAGGGTAAATGCTGTACATTACACTTAATAAAACCAGTTTTATTGCAGTTGACTCCACTGTATTGTGTTTTTATACAATATTCGTTATTTATAAGTACGTTCTTCTTATTTAAAAACGTAACACACAAATTGCAGTGTTTTGGGGGCGGTCCGGGACGGATTAATAACATTTCAATGGAGAAAACGGATTTGACATGCGAGTAATTGGAGTTTCGTTACATTACCGTCATCTTGGCAGTCGCCCTTATCCAGAGCGACCGTACATTTTTCTCTCATTTATGCAGCTGAGCAGTTGAGGTTAAGGGCCTTGTTCAAGGGCCCAACAGTGGTAGCTTCACGGTGCTTGGATTTGAACTCCCAACCATCCTATCAGTAGTCCAGTGTCTTAACACCCTGAGCTACCCCCTGCCCCAGTCATGAGCTCCGTCACGGAACGAATTAAACCCGTAAGTCAAAGTACCACTGTGGACTTAAAAACCAGGGCAGTGTGGCAGGCACAGTGGGTTGACAGGCAGTTTGGTTTCAAAGCGGGTGATTTTTGGCATCTCATAGGGTTGTTGGTTTGACCCTGAGCTTGTGTCACTGGTTTTCTGTGGAATTTGTGCGCATGTTCTTCCTGTGTCCGTGTGGATGTCGTCCAGATGCTCCAGTTTCCTCCCATTTCCCAAAAACTTTCCAGTAGGTGTAACCCGGGTGTGCCCCGAAGTGTGAATTCGTGTGAGCATGCAGTACCTGTCAAAGTTTTGACATACTGTCTAATGAATTGTCATTATTTTTAATATTAAATGATGGACTGTCGTTTCTCTTTAATTAGTTGTGTGGTTCTTAAAATAATAATAATTGTTGCAGTTGCGGAATAGGACTATTTACTGTCTACCGACACTAGCAACTTAGCGCAACTGATGATCGCAAACGCTTTAAAAAGGCACGAAATTCCATGAATTAACTTTTGACAAGGCACAACTGTTGACTGAAAAGCATTCCAGGTGACGACCTTATGAAGCTGCTTAAGATAATGCCAACAGTGTGCAAAGCTGTCCTCACGGAAAACGCCGGCTACTTTTAAAGAATCTGAAATATCCATCCATCAGTTTTCTATGCCATCTATCCATTGTGGGGTTGTGGAGAAGCTGGAGCCATTTCCAGCTGTCTTCAGGCAAGAGGTTTGGTACACCCTGGGTAGATTTCCAATCTATCACGGGGCCAACTCTGAGACGAGCAACCATTCAAACTCACATTCACACCTGTGGGCAATTTAGTGTAGGCTGTTGCCCTAATCTGCATGTCTTTCAACTGTGGGAGGAAACCAGAGCACCAGGAGAAAACCCGCACAGGGAGAAAATGGAAGTCCCACACTGAAAGGCCCTGTTCATCCGGCATGTTTGAACCCAGAACCTGCCCGCTGTGAGGCGATAGTGCTAACCACTACTCCACCAGGCATCTAAAATCTGAAACATTATTTGTTTATTTCATAGTTTTGATTTCTTTTTAGTATTGTTCTAGAATGTCAAATAGTCACAACTAGCGAAAAAAGAAAATCTATGAATGAGTAGGGGTGTCCAGCTGTTGACTGGTACTGTATTTGTACACTGTTGTGCATCCAGCATGTATAACAGCCTCACACCCAGTGTTCCAGGTACATATGTGGATGTGTATATACTTCTAGATACGTTTCTAGATTAATAAGCGTTGAATTGGACTCTATATACTGTAAAGCTGCTTTGTGCCAATGTCCATGGATAAAAGCGCCACACAAATAAAATTGAATTGAATTGAAGCTCCAGATCTACCATGACCCTGATCAGGATGAAGTAGCTTCTGAAGACCAGTGAATGATGAATTATTAAGAGAAGGTGTTATTAAGACAAATTATTATAGTGTGCATCAGTTGTGCAGTCCTGAACAGGAGCTATTCTAAGGAAAGCTCTCAATAAAGGTCTCATTTTTAACCTGGAACATTTTTATTATAGTAATGAGTCATTTAAATGACGTCTCACTCGCTTCGAGATCGGAACTGCAAGGACATAATAATTGTGCAAATTGAAATAATTTGAAAATTGTCTTTGGTTTCAGTCATATGAGGATTTAAAAAAAGAAAAAAATTGCAGCCTCAGCCGCCTTTAGCGGTGAAGACAAATTCAAGCTTTTTGCCAGGTTTATAGAGACTTGAATTCTAGATATTTTTAAACCGTGCTATCTCATTTGCACATGTGGGTTGTCATCTTTTACAACTAAAAGGTGTTATCTTGTCAATAGGTCCTTATGCTGCACGCTGAATGCGTTCCTTTTAAACTCCAGCTCAGCACAATACGCTTGATGAAGGTTAAAGTGGTGGAAAGCAACACTGTGTCTGTATGAAAGGAGAAGTATGGTATTTTTACCAGTATGTGGGCCTCAGTACAAAGAGTTGATGGCCTGTCTGGTTCAGTGAGACCAAAATGTTCACACTTTCTGGTGTAAAATCGTTAACATTTTAAAGACTGTTTGGTTTTTTTTTATACTCTGTAATACAGTGAACCCCCGCCTATCACAGGGCTATATTTATAAGGCTTTATAAACCATTTCCACTCTCTTATTAACACGTCCTATGCTCTTAAACACTTTCTACACTCTTAAACCTACGTCATTTTAACAACATAAAATTCTACATGCGTACTTACTGGTGGTGAGGTCACTTTCTGTTTACTAGCTGAAGCGGAAGTGGCGTACACCACCACTGTGTATTCATCCGCTGATTAAAATATAGTGCATACTGTTTTATTTCTATTTAAATGTTCTTTTAATGTTTGAGTTAACATTTTTTTAAATTATATTTTATATTCCAGAGTCCCGCGAAAGCCAAAAAATTCTGCAAATCAGAATTTGACAATCCACGATGCACTGAACCTGCGATAGGTGAACCGCGATATTGCGGGGGTTCACTGTACATTCTCCTTTTACTCGAGTCACACAACACTACAAAATGGCTGTGCATGTGAATGAAAATGTTGTTATTCTGCCTTAGTTGTTGCTTTTTCTGAGTGGTGTGCGTTTTGTCTTTTTTCTTTCTTTTAAGTAATATTAATTAATTTTTGGATCGTTGAATGTAGATTATCAAAGGCTGGAGCCTTTAAAAAAAAAAAGTGGTGGTGTGTCGCCTCACAGCAAGAAAGTCCAAGTCCGAGCCCTGTGACTGACTGGGCGCCTTTCTGTGTGTAGTTTACATGTTCTCCATGTGTCCATGTGGGTTTCCTCCGGGTACTCCGGTTTCCTCCCCCTGTCCAAAGACATGCACAGACAGGATTAGGCTAATTGGCTTCTCTAAATTGCCTGTAGATGTGAATGTGAGAGTGAATGGTTGTCTGTCCCTGTGTGTCGCCCCTGCGGTGGCTTGGCGGTCTGCCCAGACTGTACCCTGCCCCTCGCCCGAAGTCTGCCGGGATTGGCTCCAGTTTCTCCCCATGACCCTAAACAGGATAAAGTAGCATGGAAAATGAATGAATAAACAAGCACTGTTTTCCTCAGAGCCCCACAGACATGATGCTGGTGAAGAAGGAGCAGAAAGACGCCGAGCTGGACAGGAAGATTGAGGCACTGAGAAAAAAGAATGAGGCCCTTATGAAGCGCTATCAGGTGACGATTGGAACGTTTGTATTATTTTCTAGCTCACAGCCCCCTCTGAAAATATTGCAATGGTGAGGGCATTTAAGTTGTTTTTGCTGTGCACTGAAGGCATTTGTGTGTGAGATCAAAAGATGAGTATGAGAAGAGAGATCAGTGTTTCAGCGTTTTTTGAAGTGCACTTAAGTAATGGAACAGACTGTTTTCAGTTTAATTAAAGTCAATAATGCCTGACATTTCGTTGCATCTCCCTTGTTCGCAATTACTGCACCAAGCCTAGCACTCACACACTCCAACAGATTTCTTGTTTCTTTGTTGGTTATGTCTTTCCAGGCTTTTACTACAACATCTTTTAATTGTCTGTTTTGCAGCAGTGGGTTTTTTTTGTTTTTTTTTGTTTTTTTGTACCAAGGAAAAAAAAATAAATGAATAAAAAAAAGTTTAAGCAAATCTGATTACCTTATCAGGTCTAGCAATGCATCCCTTTGATGTGGTCCGTTTAAGGCATTGGTTGCTAAAACCCCAATTTGAAAATAACTTTTTCCCAGTAAATAGCTAAACAAATCAGGCTCATCTAGTCACACTTATCTTGCACATATAGGAGAGCAAAATCTGATTGTCCTTCACCAAAGGGCTGTCATTTCAGTCATATTGGAGAGGCCCTTCATTAAACCAATGTAAACATGGAAGCACAGAAATGGAACGTTTCTTGGATGCAGGTAAAAGTGATACACTTGAAAATGCTAAATATTGTTGTGATAAAGGAAAGGCAGTCTTGGCCCGTTAGTTCTATAGAAATTAATCTATTCAGCTATGCAGATTGCTTTAATCTGACCTCTTTCTTGCCTTTTAGGAGGTGGAGGAGGATAAGAAACGGGCAGAACAGGAGGGCATGGCCATGCAGAGCCGCAAAGGGAAGGTTGAGGACCTGACTATCACCATCAACAAGTCGCCCACTGTGAGCCATTTAGCCTTGTTGCTTGATGCTGACCCCAGGCACACACATTAAGCTGGATTCCTAGTGCAGTTTACATTATGTGGTATATTGTTCTTTATTTCCCGATATTGATTATGGACTTGATTACAGGGATACCCAAAGGCAAACGTGTTGTAACCATAGTGGCAGAAAAGTGAAAGATTGGTTATAACGACTGATCAGTTATTCTAACTTTAACTTAAAATAGTCAAGTATATGAGTAAATCAGGTAAAAATGCAGTTCATTCTGCGTGATGGATTTTGCAGTCACTTTTTAAAATGACCACTTTTTGAACCCCGCCCCCTTCTTCTTCCCCACCTAAGGAGAAGCGCATTGTAACCAAGAAGGGGTTGGGAGATGCGTTTCCAAAAGTGGCGCAGAACCAGGAGGATGGTTCCAACATTTTCAGTTCTGGCCGTGGTAAAAGGAGGCAGCTTCTAGTCACCGCCCCAGGAAACACTAAGGCAAGCTTGGCACTGGGTCCATGTAATGTGTCTGAACTCAAAATATTGATGACTTGATCCCTGTTCTGGATGTTGTTAGTTTGTACCTTCTGCAAAATATATTTTCTGGTCGTTTCCATAGTTACACACACTTTTTTGGTGACCAGGTCGGCTCCTAACGGTTTGCATGTATTAACAGCAACTGTCAGATGTTCCCCAAATAAGTGGAGTAGAGTTAGGAGTACACAGGAATTCACATTTAAACATAAAACAGCTTTGATAAATTCCGTCTGTTGTTGGAGAAAAACCATGGAAACATTGCAGAAAGTAAAAATTAGGTGCACAAATCTTGAATAAATTGTTGTTGGTGTACTCTCAGGCTGCGTGTGTCTCAACATGGACTCTGTGTGTCCTGTCACTACAGGGAAAGAGGGTGGTCAGTGAACAAATGGAAAAGAGCAGTCCTCCTGGACTACCAGGGACAAAACACTCTACCGAAGGCCGGGGGACACCGTTGGACACTACTGCAGGAGGAAGGGACTGTCCAAAAAAACAGGTAACATATGAAGGCATATATGTACATACTAATGTAATGGTGATTTTCTGTTTTCCTTACCTTTTTTATTTGTTTGCTTCTGATGTGCTGAATAATAACAGTCTTTGTGTTACTGTCGGAGACAGTCAGTGATTTAAAGCTGCTCCAGTTGTGGCAGTGACTGTAGCTGAACTCTCACTACACTTCTCACTCGTGGCTATTCTTTCACCGGTAGTCTGAGATTAGTGTTGTATCGCCATAGCAAAGGCTCTGGGTTGAGAGCCATGCCACTTTTGTGGCAATAAAAGAAACCTCTGAAAGCTTAGGTTTTTTTTTTTGTTTGTTTCACTTAACAGTCATCAAGCCAAATGCAAATAATATTCTTCTAATGCTAATATTCGGTTGTGGTTAGCATTGGTTTATCTAGATGTACTAATGTGCGAAAATGTAAACCTAGGTCTTGTTAGCCAAAAGAAAATATGAAGTCAGGGCTGTGGACCCTTTGGTCAGGAAAAAAAAAAGAAGTAGAGGAGGCATCGATTATTAAGTAGGAGTCACACCTTACTGTTGCCTTTGCTATTTTCTTAATGTCTGAAAAAATAAACCACCAAAAAACAAATCAATAAATATGCTGACGTGTCTGTAGTAGACACCCCCGAGTGAAAAACGTCACTCTCATGACGGCTGGCCTGCTGGCTGGTTGCAGAAACATTAGATAACGCTACCATAGATAGCTATGTCAGGCTCTTACTTGTTTATGACCGAGTTGCCTATAATGGCCATGTTTAGCTAAGTAACTTTGATAGCAGATGTGTTTGTAGCTTTCGTGCTTTGTTCTTGATGTTGTAATTGTAAATCATCACATACCCTCAAAAGTTTGAAAGCATCAAGGGAATTACTGTATATGCCTTCAGTTTCTCAAGGCTTAGAGAAGTATATACAGCTGGGTCCAAAAGTATTTGGACACTGACACCATTTTCGTCATTTTGCCTTTGTATGCCACCACAATGGATTTGAAATGAAGCAATCGATCTGATCGAAGTGTAGACATTCAGCTTTGATTTAAAGGGTTTAACAAAAATTGTCTAACTGTTCAGGAATTATAGTCATTTTCACAGGCTCAAAAGTGACTTAATAAATTAGCACAATTATAAATGCTATAAAGTTTATTTTTAATACTTGGATGCAAATCCTTTGCAGTCAATGACTGCATAAAGTCTTAAAACCCTGGACATCACCAAATGCTGAGCTTCCTTCCTTGAGATGCTTTGCCAGGCCTTTACTGTAGCTGCCTTCGGTTGCTGATTTGTTTGTGGGTCTTTTATGGGCCTTTCTACCTTCAGTTGCTGCTTGTTTGTGGGTCTTGTCTTCAGTTAGGGAAAAGCGTTTGAGTTTAGGTCATGTGACCAACTCGCCCATTTAAGAACATCGCATTTCTCTGCCTTAAGAAACTCCTTGGTTGCTTATGCGTTGTCTTTTGACTTTGTTATCCAGCTGTACTGTGATTCACCACAGTCCTAACCCTGTTCATAGCATTTGACTGAATCTGAGCAGAAAGTAAAGCTCTATACCAGGGGACAACCTGCGGCTCTGGAGCCTCATGCGGCTCTGGAGCCTCATGCGGCTCTTTCATCCTTATGCTGCGGCCCTGTGGCTTTGGAAAATTAATAATGATAGTA
>JAQLOM010000005.1:16770045-16782101 GCA_030068315.1 Chrysichthys thysi
GAAATAACGGGAAACTCAAGAGAGCCATGATATTATGTTCTTTACAAGTGTATGTAAACTTTTGACCACAACTGTAATTGTGCTGTGTGTATATTTTCAGTTTGGGTGTTCTTCTTTCTCATTTCTGGTTTGATATTTTGTGTTTCTCACTAGCCTACATATTTCACAGCATTTTCCTCCTAATAAGTTCTGTATTACCTACCTTTCATTCATTAAAGTCCTTCATGCATTTGCATCCTGTTGCTGTGTTCCTTTTATTGTGCAGACAGCAATGCATTGTGGGGAAATTCTGAAAATGTCTTGAGTATTTCTAATTGGAGAGATGGTAACATAATTTTGTTTTAATTAAAGAAAAACATCCATACTAACTGTTCATTTTTAATGTTTTATTCTTTACTAGAGCCATTTAACAGAGTTAAGCAGAACATGAGAACTACAAAAGGTAATTACCCTATTTTCCACGGTGGAATGACCATGTCAAGAACACTTTTTAAAACACTTTTGTAAGATATCTTCTTAATTTGGATATTGACAATGAATCCATGGGGTCTTTCGTACTGTGCAGGTTTTGACGAACCGTCACTGCAAATTTCAGAAACCAACCTGTTGACAGAGGCTTTTCCAATTAGCTGCTCAGTAGCAAACACCCAAAACAGGAGGTCAGAAACCAAAATCCTCCATTCATGTCATTAGCTGAAAAACCCTGCAGAGCTGCCACTTGCCTGTTGTCATCAGGAGATGCCTGCTTGCCCCTCGCCGTCTTCCCCTTGTCTGCTTGGCTTCAAAGCCTTACAGTATCCAAGTGGTCTCTCTGATGGATCAAAGACCGCAGCCCCCATCCTTCAGCCTCACACATAATGATGTTAATTATGGAGCCCATCAGCAAGGGGCTTTGTCATGCGTCAGTTCCTTTCAGTCTGTGGGCTTGTTTTGGCCTCTGATCACTGGTTCCCCTATTGTACATTCTAATTTGCAGATAATGAAAAAAAGCCAAAGTCATTTTTTCTTCTCCCTTTAAGGGTCTCTCTCTCTCTTTCTCTCTCTCTCTTTCTCTCTCTCTCTTTCTCGCTCTCATTTCTAATTGATTTTATGACCTGACCTGAAAATAAAAGTGTTGAGCCCATATCTGTCTGTCTCTGTACTTAGCTTTGAAATTAGATTAGTTGAAAAAAAAATGTTTTAAGGTGCCATGAGTGCCAAAAAAGGGGTTCTCCCCAATGCACAGCTGATTTAATTATATCTGTGTAGAAGTCTCTGACAGAACCTGGTGTCATTGCGAATCCGTTTAGCAGTGACTCTGCACGCGAAACAGGAAAAAAAAAAAAAAAGTTGGCCGTCCTCAGACGTTACCACTGTTGCGTTGGTTTTGATCAGTGTTAACTGTTTTCTTCTTTCTTTCTCTTTCATTTCCATTCCCCTGTTATCGTCTTCGCTCCTCTCGTCATCCTGTAGATACTCTCAAGGTAAGATTTCATACCATTTCATTAATTTATATTGTTTTGGTTTTTTTCTCCAGTACCCTTGTTGAAAAAGGGTGCGCATCCTTTTGAAGCGTAATGTGATTTAATGCTTAATGTACTTCATTTTCACATGTGAATAATTTATCCACATGTGATTTGAAGTGGAATAGATGTGAACACCAGAAATGGATTTGCTCACACTGCTTGCTTTCAACGTTAGCTCAAACCCTTGAGCATGCACCGGCAGCCTTTTCTGCACC
The DNA here is from genome assembly GCA_030068315.1 of Chrysichthys thysi. Classification (NCBI taxonomy): domain Eukaryota; kingdom Metazoa; phylum Chordata; class Actinopteri; order Siluriformes; family Claroteidae; genus Chrysichthys; species Chrysichthys thysi. Next base: position 16,771,766 of record JAQLOM010000005.1, read on the forward strand.
CCTGTAGCTGTAGCCCCTTTTACACACTCTGTTCAAGGCAGGAATGTTGCACCTTTATTCTGCATTGTTCTGCGTAAAAAGTCCGAATGCCAAATGGGGGGTCATTTTGTTCCACCTCTGGGCAGAAACGATTGTTAATCACCAAGCCAGATTTCAATGCCTTTATAAAAGGGCCGGCCGGCATTGCTGAACAGAGGTGTGTGACATTATCAACATTCTTCTTTCCTGTACCAGCTCTCAGTCTCCATCCATGTCGGGGAACCTTTCTTCCCCAACCGCATCCCACTTTTCTTCAGTTTCTCCTCCGACATATTTCTGATCACACAAAACTTGATAACCAGAAACAGTGCATCCGTTTCAAGAGTGGTACCAATGTGTGCGGCTAGCAAAAGTACCTCAAAAAATCAACGCTCAACTCAGGGTATTCATATTTTCGACATGTAGTCTGTTATGCATACACTAGATGCTGACACTCCATCGTGCCAGTTCAATATGTAGAAACACACACTGGGACGGCTTTGTGCCAACTTTGTGTGTTTCAGTGTAAAAAAAACAAAGAAAAAAAAACAAAGCCAGCATACAAAAGGGTCATTGTTCTGAGAGGTTTTTTTGTGTCTTTACACTCCAGCATGCTGACAGCATGGGTACTCTGCTGTCGGACAACGGCCAGAGTTCTCTGCAGGCTACAGCTAGCGTCTCCACCTTGAGTTCCAGTGTGGATGATGCAGAGACCGAGAGACCCATCACTGAGGACAGCACAAACAGATGGCTCTCGTTGGACTGGCTAAACATAAATGGTCTTGAAACCGGTCAGCTAGAAACGCCATTCCATAGAGAGAAAAAAGAGGAGGAGCAGGAGGCAGTGCTGGAGAAAGTGCAGAAGCAGAATGGAGAAGATGAAGATGAAGAGATTCTGGTGAAAGACGAGCAGGTAGCTGACTTTGCCAGCTCAGTGTTGGCTGCCATCTCCTGCTGGCGCTATAAGGCCAGGGCTTTGCTTTTCACAGGGGTCCCAACGGTGAGGCTCACCGTCACTATCTGATTGTTTTCCCCCCCGATTCTTCCCTCTGCCAGGCCATGTCACGCCACTGCTCTGTGCTAAAGTCTCTGTGCAATGCCAGCCTAATTCTTCTCTGTTGCATGCTGCATCTGATGTCTGCTATCGGAAAGTGCTCAGCTTCGCACTTGCATGGCTTGGTGCATGTTTTACATCTCATAAGGATGAACACATCCCTCATGCATGATCATTTTTCATTGGTACCTACATACTGCATGTCATGTTAAAAGTAGTCTCAGCATTCCAGCATGATTTTTATGCAGTCACCATATTGGCAAAACAAAAGAATTACTTCAGTCAGATTAGTTTATGAATGAAGAAAGTTACCAGCTCTGCAGGTAAAGCATCCCAGGCTCTTTTTATTTAGAGGAAGAAAAAAAAAACTGTCATTGAAGGTAGGGTAAGGGCCAATTCACATGACTGGCATTGGGGCATCAACGCAACGTTCAGCATAGGCTTGATGGACTGCTCTGTCCTTCACGTGACAAGTGTCCAAATGGAAGCGCTATTTTAAAACATGAGCGCGAGAGAAATGGACAAGGACGGATCCTCAAGTACTTACAACCTCAACAAGTTTTACTGAACATATATTTAACCCTTTCGGTGCTGAAAAAAGATTTACTTTGCCCCTAGTGCTGAATATTTTGTGCATAAATTCGGGCCGTCGCTTTGACTTTGTACCAGTAGAAATTGTTGAGGTGGTGTTATCTTTACATGATGCGGCAGAACAAGTGGAAGCTTGACAAGTTTTTCCCCTTGTAGACGGCCCTGCAGTTTCAGTTTCAAGATTGCTAGAAGCCCTTGCAGTTTGTTTCACTCTCGCTATCCATCTCCGCATCGTCAAAATCATTGTCAGACAGGTCAGATATATCATCAATCACTAATTTCAGAACCTCCTCCTTGCTAAACTTTCCTTTCCACTGCATTTTTATTGCATATTGTAATATAGCTTGTCAACAACGTGCTCCAGATGGTACTCTGACACACAACAGTAACAGTATATTACTAAAAATTACTAAACCTTGAGTGTCGCCGCCTAGCAAGTACCATTGAACTATTTAATTTTGTCGACGTGTATGCATGGCTGTAGCACCAAACCCCTACATGTCGACTTTAGTGGACTCCCGCACCGAAAGGGTTAAACAACCAAAAGGAAAGGGTTCTTGTTTTGAATCCTTCTTTCCACTATACATCTTTTTTTATTGTTTTTTTTGTTTTTACTTATTTATTTCTTATAGCAAGGTCTCATTACCACTCCGAAGTAGTGCCGTACAACTCTGAAAAGCCTGACACACACACACATAGTAAGCTAATCAATAAGCTTCCCCAGTTTGGCCGGCCTCCTTTTTTAACTTTGAGTGGATTTTTAAATTCATATTTACAGGATTGAAATCTTTAAATATATTTTGCTGCTCATGTTCCACAACATCCTGCTGTAAAATCATTGGTTAAAGCTTGGAAAAGACTGTGACACAGGGGTCAGAGTTCATTTAAATGAACTTTGAGCAGAATGCTACAACACCTGGTTTAACCACTGTGAGGTTGAGGTCAGGAGGGAGTTATAACGTGCTCTTGTAATGGGAACACAATGGCTACACGAGCCGATACTGATGCCCCGACGCTAACGGTCTATATTAGCTAAATAACCGCCTTTCACTAATGTTAGTAAAAGTTTCTACTGGATGATTTTCCCAGGTTTCTCATACTGTAGGGATCTGCTGCACTGCTGCTTGCTGAAGATGTGTGCCATGAAGTAGATTAAGGCAGTCGATTATCAGTGTAAATGAAAACAATCTTCTTAATGAAGCACAGACACAACACTGATGCAGCTAGTTAGTCTTCAGTTCTCAAAGTGTGATGTTACATGAAACACAAGGGTATGTGGTCAACACTCTGGGTGTGTGAGCGCGCATGCTGTGTGATTCATTCTGTTGGTCCCTGGAACAGCATTAAGATAACTATCTGCTCTAAGGATGATTACAATATCTGCCCCGTATGGCTTTCCATAAGTTTTTGAATTTGTTGCTATGGGTTGTTTTGGTTTTGTTGTCATGGCACTTGTTGATAAATAAATGTTATGCAGAAATACAGTAGTTTTAGGGGTCTGAAAGTAAGAATAAGTAAGGAACAAACCATGACTGAGCATGCTGTTCTAGGCAAATAATTAGACAGTGATGTAAGTGGTGTGATGCAGCCCATCACAAGGTACTGCAAACGGGGGTTATTTTCCTATAAAAGCATGTGCTAAAAGTTTTATTCCTCTTTTACTACAGCAATTTTTGCTTGCACTTTTTTGAGGATTGTAATTACATTTAATGATGAGTTAGTGCCTGTTATCACTTGTATTATAGCAGTAGCTGGCTCATCAGCCTCAATATTTTTTTTTCTCACTCTTGAATATACAGTAAACCCTCGCCTCACGAACTTGATTTGTTCTGAGACTGTGTTTGTGACCCAAATCAATTTTTTCCATTGAAATGAATGTAAATACAATTAATGTGTTTCAGCCCTCAAAACATGTTTTTCAAGTGTATTATGGGTTTGTGTGGCAACAAAACAGAATAAAATTAAAATAACCTTAATTATAGAGAAATTAATCTAAATGAAATAAACAAACAGATTATTTTAATGCACGTTACTTTTGCGATGGATACGTAGTTGCTGGCGTAGGTGGACGGTGGCGGAGGGATTATGGTAGCAGTTCTCATGTTTTTGCGATTTCTTTCTTTATTTCAACTGTTCTGCACTTAGGCTTCTTACTAAGACTAAGACTCCTTCCATGTTAAAATTGTTACAGAAAATTTCCCCATCAATATACGTTTTCCTTTAAGTAACAAGCCATTATGAATTCATGTATTATTAGACTTTTATAGAATGTGTTCCTGCGAATGAGTAGTTACCATAGAAATGATAATGTCTCGTAGTGTCAGAACTGCTGTTATATAAAATAATTCAGCGTCTTCTGACCAATCAGATTAGAGAATTTAACAGCTTATAATGACTATTATTATAAGAATGTTACGAATGATATTACAGGTCAGGTCTGTTTTGGGGACTGAATTGTTAATTGCACTTTGAGGACATATGAAATTAGATTCGATTGAAGTTTGACTTCAAAGGAAAATTTTACTGTCAAATTTTTTTTGGAGGTGGAAGATGGGGAGGGACAGGCTGTATTCAGACAAGCTCTTTGCTTCCCATAATCAGTTTCACCTAAGCTTTCCGTTACGTTTGATTGTAGTCCATCACAAAAGCAGTTTCTAAAGGTCAGCAAAAAAGCACTGAAGCTTTCATATGAATTGCAGCCATTTATAATGGATGAAATGGTGCTCAAAGAGCGTTCACTTCAGACAAGATGGGATTACCACGTTCAAGTGCGACTTGTAGCATAATATTTTACTGTTTTTTCTATTTTTGGTGTTTCTGTTTTATATTTAAGAGTAGAGATGGGGAACAGGCTATGGAGGAGAATGAATTGTTGGAACCTAAAAGAAGCCGGTCCCCCTCTGACGAAGACCAGGGCAAGAATACCACTGTAGGTGAACAGGTGAGATTAACACTAGATATTAAACATGTTTACGGTTAGGTTTCTTCTTCTTCTTCGGAGACGTGATAATTAATGGCCCGCTATGTGGGATTCATCCAACTGAATGCCCCTCTTTTATCCCTCCCTTTCCAAGCATGTGCAGTGGCTGCCAGATCCCTGTAGCTACTTTCAGTTACTCACAATCACACACACATTTGCTTTTTCCATGATAAATAATAAGTATGGCCCTCCATTTTTTTATTTGGGTTCTCAAACTGGTAGCCAGGACTAGCAAACACTCATTTCTCTAATTTCTTCTTCATTCTCTTTCTTCCTTGTTCTTTGTCATTCTTGTGGTGCTTCCTTCCGGATTCACGCGGCCACTTGTAATAACGTGAAAACCAGAAGGCACTCTCTTGAGGTTTGTCCTGTCTGGGCTACTGTTAGGAAAACACAACAATTTGTAGTTGCTGATAACTCTACTCTAATGAAAACATGCTTAGAAATCCCACAGGTACATTATGAAATATCGTCTGCATTTCTGCTAATAGATACCCTCAAAATCCTGCATAGTGGACCTTTAATGAAAAACAGTTTGTAGTGGCCCTACAGAATGGCCAAAAATTCTCTACTGCATTACTGTCCAGAGGTGCCAGTTCAATCCTGAGCTTAGGTTATTGTCTGTGTGGTATTTTGCATGTCCTTCCCATGTCTATATGGGTCAAAACACATCCTGCAAGGTGGATTGGCAGATCCACATTGTGGCGCACTGGTGTCTTATTTAGAGTGTATTTTCGCTTCGTTCCAAATGTTTCCTGTGATGGGTTCTAGATACACTTCGACCCTAAATGGGATAAAGTGGTTACTGCTGATGAATGAATGAACTACTGGGGTACAGATGACTTTTATCTTGTGGGTCTTGTGAAGCTAATTGCAAGTGATGAAACTTGACAGAACGTATGTTCAAATCTTTTTGTCATAATTCAATGAGTCCCTTCCTGAACGAGTAATTGATTTTCCTTCTGCCTGCTAGGACTCTTCTGTCGATCATTGTTCACAGGCCATTTCTCTACATGAGGAAGAAGAAGCAATACAACAGCACTCGCAAGTTAACCCTCATGATGAAGGCGGAGAGGGTGAAGGGATTGTGGAGGGTAGCGTTGTGGAGTCACTGTCCCTGGCCCACAGTGAGATTCAACTAGACGAGGAGAGCGCTCAATCCTTAACAAACTTTTCAGAGGATGTAGAGGACCTAGGGGAGGAGGACGAAGAAGAAGACGAAGAAGAGGAAGATGTTTCATCAGGGACTGAAACTAGGGGCATCTTGCCAACATCTGTGCTAGACAAAGCCAGTGTTATTGTTGAACACTTTGTTAGCAGTCACTCTCGACAAAGCAGCCTGGCAGCTGACGACATGTTCTCTCTAGGTTTCCCTTCATCTCAGACAGGTAGTAGGAGAAGTAGCGTGTTCAGCCTCAATGCTGAGCTGTTGGACATGGAGAAGACTCCAGAGCTGAACTGTTCCTCCCCTGATCCAGTTAATTTAAAACTTGTACCTGAGTCTTTAGCTTCAGCCAGTCTTGCAGACAGGCTGGTCACACCAGACCAAAGGCCACAAACAAAACCAGATACTCTCTCCAAAAAGGACAGAATGCTTATCCATAAAATCAAGCAATACTATGATCATGCGGAGCAACAGGATGCCAATTTCAGCATCAAACGCAGGGAAAGCCTCTCTTACATTCCTGCAGGGCTAGTCCGCACTCTCAGCCAACAGCTCGACGGTGTTCCCGCCGAAGAAGCTACAGCAAGTCACAAGAAGGCGTCAAAAATTACAAGGCCAACTTCTTGGGCAGTTTTTGACCTTCCAGGTCTGGAGAAAGAGAGGAACTGTGAGGAGGGCATGAACACAGAGATTCTGCCCATTATAGACAGAAAAGAAGCTATGGATGGGTCTCAGGCAGTTGCTCAGGCTGTTGGTAAAGATGAGGAATTCCGATCCTCCTCTGAGATGATGAGGGTTTGGCAAGACATGGAGGTTGAAATCAGTGAGGCTTCTAAGGAGCCTCAACATGCCTCTGAAGATAACCTAAATGGCACAGTTGACAACACTACCAAGGATCAAAAGGAACAAGCAAGTTCTTATAGTGACCTTGGTGAACCACTGCTAATATTGGAAGAATTTGGCAACGGCATTGCTGGACAAGAGATATCAACATCTTCTCCACTTAAAAAATTCCCAGGCAAAGAACATGAACTGGGGAGCAACTTGTACAGGGATCAGAAGCTCCAAGAGACACACAAGGTCAGACCTGCTCCTGTACCCAAGATTGTCCTCCTGAGGTCAGACTCAGAAGAAGACCTAACGCTACAAGACATGGAGAAGATGAAGAACAAAGTGTTCCATCTTGCAAGGCAATACAGCCAACGTATTAAAAACAACAGGCCTGTAGTGAGACCGAGAGCAAAGGTGACAGAGAGCAACTTTAGCCCCAGAAAGCTGTCCTCTGTTGTGGAAGATAAATCTCCAGAGAATGAGATGGGTAAGTATTTCTATAACAGTTTACAGAAAAGCCTGTGCTGTATGGATTCATTCTTTCCCTCGGTGTTCTTTTTATTAATTGACAGTTCATTCATTACTTGTAAAATATCAACGGTTGTAGCTGTTATTTCATTTAAGACTCTTTGTTTAAATGTGTATAGGTATGCAGAGTTCAGCACTATCACTTGGTTCATGTGAGCACACAGACTCCAGTTCATCCCTGAGCCCCTGTTCCCTGGGCAGTCCTCAACTGCAGTCCACCATCAGAACACCTGGTCTGGATCTACAAAGTCCAGTCTACACTGAGGGCTTTAATTGGCCAGATGTAAAAGAGCTGCGTTCCAAATACTCCCACCCGAATCTTCAGGCAGTCTCAATTAATCGCAGTTGCTCTGTCCCAGACCGGATACTTGAGGCTGGACGAAATAATCCCACAGCCCGACGAAGCTACTCTTGTTCCAGCCCGGTTTGTGACCCTGTGGACCCCCACCCAACACCACCTAAAGACAATACCACTACCTACTCCATGGACAAGGGACCTGCAGAACACGGGGTGGTTAAACTGTGCAAAAGCAGTTCTTTGGACCATATGACGGCACCGCTTCATTTAAAACACCAAACAAACCTTACAAATGTCCCTGGGAACTATTACGTATCTGGCCAGACCAACCTGCCCAATGAAAACAAGATCATAATAATGGAAAGGATTATTAAGACAGAAAATAATGGTCTAGCTGCAGGTGAAGAGAAGAAAAGGGAGCTTCATGAAAACCAACTAAGGTGTGTGGACAGGGCTGAAACGTGTACTCTGAGGTCACTTGAAAAAACAGAGAACAGCCAACAGAGTTTAGTCAAAAACCTGCGGGAGAAGTTCCAAAACCTTAGCTCATGCACATAAATGTTCTTGGAAGCCACGGTCAGACTTTCTACTATGGTACTTTACTGCACACAGAGGCCCAGTGTTTTTCTACAGAGATATCTAAGCATAAAGTCTTATGTGTTACTGTCTTATGGAGTGCTCAGGCCTTTAAATGAGCACATTTATATGCCGTATTAAATGAATTACATGGTAAAACAGACATTTAGAAATTCACCTCACCTGAAATATTTATGAAATTGACAACTTTTGTGTAATTAAGTGTATATTAGGTCTTTTTTCCCCCCCTGCAAGTTTATATATGTACATAAGCTTTTGGTTACTGCCTGCATAAAGTGACACTGGTATGCTTACTCAGGATAAATTTACCTCTGATATGCTATTTCGAATCTGTATCATTTACTGTTATTTTCATTTTATTATTATTATTTTTTTAAATATCTACTTTGTGTATCTGTTCTCTGAAGTGTCCTGTAGCTATACCTCGATAGCAATCGCGTCTATAATTGGGACTATTCTACAGCCTATGGGTTTGGACAATATCTGGTAATAATGGGTAATTGTAGTAAGATTTAGCTCATTCTGTATATTCTCGTAAAGCTGTACCAAATCCCAGTAACAGCAAGTCAACAAAGGGATGTTTCCATTTAAACATCAGCACACACAAGTGAGGACAGACACACTTTGATCTCAGACAAGCAGTTGCTGTTTGTTTGTTCGTTTCTGTCTGAAACGTTCTTGTGATAAACTATACTGTAATTTTCTGTATAATCTTTTTAATTTATTTAAAAAATGGCATACTGTATGAATAGGCAGTTTTCATTTTGTATGAATTTTACAATGACATTACGGTGTCATTTTAGGAAACGTAACTGCTGTCATCACATACGTCTGTGCGCACATACACATCTTGCACACAGATGCAATATTGCATGAATGTGAACATTCATTATGTATTTAATGAATAGATATGTATGTAAGAAAAGAATACATTAATACATAAGATACTTGCTATAAGTATGACTAATTTGCTGGAACTGGCTAAACCCACTCAGCCAGACTTGTGTAGCTGTGTAAAGTGCCAGTCAAATTAATTTAGTCTTTTTTTCTTTTCTTTATTACTTAAGACATAATTGTCTTCAAGTAATGCTGGACTATAGTTTCTCATTACTTAGTTGAACGGGCCTTGACATATGGAATATTACAGTTGTTGAATCGGGTTATTTACTATATACCAGCATTGCCTCAACACTACACAACTGATGATCTCAAACATATTAAGAAAGACAGACAGCACTGTGGGAAAACATGTTTTAAGATGTGTTTTTAAATAAGGGATTTCAGAGGCTCTGTGGAAATGAAAACTTTTAGTGCCATCAGTGTGAAGGATATGTTCAATTCAGTTCAGTTTTATTTGTATAGCACTATTAACAACAGACATTGTCGCAAAGCAGCTTTACAATACATAATGTCCAATTAAAGGCTTATTAATCAAGAAACATCCATAAGTGCATATATAAATATATAAATATATCCTTATCCCCAATGAGCAGCCGGTGGTGAGCGTGGTGGCAAGGAAAAACTCCCTGAGACGAAAAGAGGAAGAAACCTTGAGAGGAACCAGACTCAAAAGGAAGCCTGTCCTCATTTGGGTGACAGATAGTGCTATTATAACAACCCACATCTACATCCATGCGTGATGTGGTCAGTTCAGTTGTGGAACACCAGTTCACTGTGGTTCATTTGTTACCCATGAAGGACTGTCTAACTTCAGGTCAGTTCATTTAAAATTTACAGCTATGGTAAAACCATTGAGACCCCATGTGAGGGACCAATCAGTGAGGCATGAGGACACCCAAGTATTTAGTTCAAAATGTAGAGGTTTTATTACCCAAAAAATGATCAACATAGATAAAGACCAAAAATTGAAAACTAGGCCTATAAAAGAGGTCAACCAAAATATAACTAAACTTAAGGCATACAACTGTCATGACGTTGACTGAACAAAAACTGACCTCCACAATGAAACAAAGGGGAACATGTATACAGTGGTACCTTGAGATATGAGCGACTTGACATACGAGTTTTTTGAGATACGAGCCACGATTTGGTCAGTTTTTGTTTTGAGATACGAGTGAAATTTTGAGATACGAGCCAGCCTCATATACTCCCACCACTAGTTGGCGCTAGTTGGTCTGAAGAAAGCGAGTGCAAAGGACAGGACAGAGGAGAAGTCGTCGATGCTGCACAGTGAATTAAAGAGATGGTCGGAAAACCTGGAGCAGAGTCCGAGCGTCCTGTTCTGAAGCAGAAGGAGTCCATAAAGGCTATAAC
>JAQLOM010000005.1:16816137-16828271 GCA_030068315.1 Chrysichthys thysi
ATTTGGATTTTTACAACATTATTGTTGAAATACACAGTCCTGAAAAAGGGGCGTTTCTTTTTTTGCTGAGTATAGTTGCACTACAGGGAGCTGTGATATGGCACAACACAAAAGCCATATTCGTCAACATGGGAGCGTACTGGGAGACTGTGTGGTGCTGTGTGGCGCCTTCGTCCATTCATCTTTAAGTGCTATTTATGCATGAAGACATATGCAGTGCATTTAATTCAGGTTATTCCCTTAGTTACGATGGCCCGAAGTTACGATGATTGTGATCTGCTATAAATTGAAAAACTTGCAGGCAGGCATCCGTAACAGCGTATGATGTCCTGCTGGGAAACCTTGGGTCCTGGCTTTTATGTGGCTGATACTTTGACACGTACCACCTTCCTCATCATCGTTACAGACCAAATCCACTCCTTCATGATAACAGTATTCCCTAATGGCAGTGGCCTCTTTCAGGAGGAGAATGCACCCTGCCACTACAAAAATTGCTCAGGAGTGGTTTGAGGAAAACAAATTTACAGGCAGTTAGAAGTTGTTGGGGGTTTTTTGTCTCAAGATGATTATTTGTTATCTCTAGATGATGAGAAACACTAATTGTCTCATAGAGATCATTGATCAAACCAAACATTGAGGCAATAATTATATTATTTCATAATGGCCTTTTTCATGTACAATTTTGTAACCAAAATTCGTGGTGTTGTGGTTAGCACTATCGCCTTACAGCAAGAAGGTTCGGGGTTCGATCTCCAGGTGGACCAGAGGCCTGTACTACGAAGCGAGTTTAACATACCCAGGATCTCTTTCAGTTATCTGGCTTAACTAACCCTAACAATCGAGGTATCTCTAAACCAGGGGTGTCAAACGGTCCATAAAAGGGCCGTGTGGGTGCGGGTTTTCATTCCAACCAAGCCTTTATAAGGCTATATTATATATACCTTGTATAGCGTGTACAGAAGGTCCTGGGTTTTTTTGTGTTTTATTATGTTTTGTCACCTGAATATGAAGACCTTCATTAATTGCATGTTCAACTCTGACCCTGCCCAGATAACTTAACCTTGCACATGAACCCACATGTTCTTTAAATTTTTCATGTCTTTTGTATGCTCTGTCAAAGTTACCCAGATCCCCAAAACCCACTTTTGACCAAACAACACATCCCATTCCCTGAGAAGGTTTCATCAAGACGCATGGCCAACAGTACATTTTCTTTGTCACAGCACTTCCAGTCAGCCAGGTCACCTCGCATAGCAGGAGAGCTGAAAAGACCTGTTATTTTCTTATTTTCCCCTGATTTTTGCACCAAATCAATCTTGGGTGTTAGTCTCTCCTCAAAAGAATGACTAATACATGGCTTTGCCTAAAGCAGGTCAACAATATTAGCACAGACTGCCATTATGCCCAGCTTGCTAGCTGGCTAGTCCACCCCCATTCAAGACCTACACTGATGATATGAATGAGCGAACGAACTTTACAAAGCTGAAACAAGGAGCAAACTAACAAAAAAACGTTATAATTATGTTTTTATTTAAAGTACAGTGCACCCGGAAAGTACTCAGCGCTCCACTCGTTCCACAGTGTCGTATGTTACAGCCTTATTCCCAAATAAATTAAACTCATCTTTAACCTCAAAATTCTACACACAATACCCCATAATGACAAAGTGAAACAAGTTTGTCTGAAACTTTTGCAAATTTATTAAAAATAAAAAAACAAAATAAAACATTTACATAAGTCTTCAGAGCATTTACCATGACCCTCAAAAGTGAGCTTAGGTGCATCCTGTTTCCACTGATCATCCTTCAGAAGTTTCTACAACTTCATTGCAGTCCACTTGTGGTAAATTCAGTTGATTGGTAATGATTTGAAAGTGGAGTGCTGTGAATACTTTCTGGATGCACTGTATGATATTTGTCTTCTGCCGCTGAATCTTGGTCAGGGTCGCGGGGGGAAGCTGGAGCCAATCCCAGCTGACATTGGGCGAGAGGCGGGGTTACACCCTGGGCAGGTCACCAATCCACTGCAGGGCAATGCACAGAGACAGACAACCATTCACACTGACATTCACACCTGGGGCAATTTAGAGTCAATTAATTAGCCTAATCCCCTCTGTGCATGTCTTTGGACTGTGGGAGGAAACCAGAGTACCCAGAGGAAACCCACGCAAACACGGGGAGAACATGCAAACTCCACACAGAAGGGTGCCCGTGTTGACCCCAGGGATCGAACCCATGACCGTCTTGCTGTGAGGCGACAGTGCTAACCACTAAGCCACCGTGCCGCCCTGCACTGAATGATTATGTACACATGGAAATGATTTCTATCACCAGGAAATAGCATGCTACGTGCAGCAAATTGTCTCACGGCTTTGCTTACAAATTCGCATAGCACTGAGCTCGAGATCGCTCTGATGCAGGTGTATATTAAAAAAAGCTGTCTATCAAAAAGGGGTCCTGCCTTTTAGACAGTTCCTCCAATCAACATGCATCAGCCCAACGTCCTGGCCAGTGCACTGCTCCATTCATCCCCAGAGAAGCCAAGCTTCCCTGGAAGTGACGATTTCGCTGCATTTATCCGACAACCGTCCACTTTCTCCGCAGTGAAAAACGTTATTCTGTGCTGCACCATAGGAGTCCATTGAAGCTCTACGTCAATAGGTTTTACTGCACCATGTTGTCATGGAAATGCATGAGAAGAAAATCGCTTCAGACCATCTACGATAAATCACTACTTCTGAACAAGCTCGTCAAGCAGTTGAATGGGTTCTAGTGCTCTTCTAAAGCGATAGAAATGCGACATCGCATATTTGAGCATTTATTTTATGACCTATTCGAGGAAGTGGAGCTTCCCTTGTAGTCTTAGAGCAGTCGCCACTGGTATGAGTGTGAGCGTGAATGCCTGTCCGTCTCTGTGTCGGCCCTGCAATGGATTGAAGACCTGTCCAGGGTGTGCCCCGACTCTCTCGTCTGAAGCCAGCTGGGATTGGCTCCTGCTTCCCTTGCAGCCTGCAATGGATAAGTGGCATAGAAAATGGATGGATATATGTAGATGGATGGATTTTGTAATCAATGTTACCCTGGTGAAAAACAACAGCATAAACTACAATGGCTGCTAGTCACCAGGATGTTCAGGATAATGCCTGGTGACTGCATGCAAGCCAAATTTACCAGCCAGACGTGGTTAGCCAGGCAGCATGGCGACTCAGATTTACTACATAAACCGGAGTTATGTGATTGTATCCACAACGGGTTAGGTGTTTCACCAAGCAGGCATCAGCTGGTATCAGTCAACTGCCCAAGTGCGTCAGGTTCGGCAGCCTGGTGTTGAGAAACCTGACACTGACGAACAGTACAGGACGACTAAATAATTGCGCAGGGAAGATGAGCTACGGTCTCTCCAACTGTACTGCTACAAGGTGGATAAATGAGGTAGGAGTGTGTAATGTCCTGTAGTGTCCTGTTCAACACATGCGTCACAGCTGTGTTTAAAATGATCAACCCACCCAAGTAACATTCTGTCAATGTGTGGCTGCTTGGTGGTTTTTCAGGGTAGGATATAAAAGCTATAAAGATTCCCACAAAACCAGTACAAGTACAACTGAAAGCACGAGGAGGGTTGATAAGGAAGTAGTAAGGACAGGGTATGCTGTTGTGGGAAATGAATCAATGAGAGCCCCAAAGTACCACAGCAAATTGCAAACGAGGAATTTTTGACAAGGTGTACTGTTCATCTCCCCCAAGTCAGCTGCCATTGGCTCCAGCTTCCTTTTGTGATCCACAATGGATAAGCAGCATAGAAAACAGCTGGATCTTAACTGAGCCATTGCCCACGGTCTTCAAATAAAAGGACTAAAGACCTTACTCTTCATCAAACACTTCAGTTAGCACCATGTTCAAGTACAGTGGACCCTCGACTTATAAACTTTATTCGTTCCGAGACTCTGTTCATGACCCGATTTGTTCGCGACCCGAATCAGTTTTTCCCACTGAAATGAATGTAAATACAATGAATGTGTTTCAGCCCTCAAAACATGTATTTAAAGTGTATTATGAGTTTATGTGGTAATAAAACATAGAATAAAATTAAATAACCTTAATTATAGAAAAATAAAACTAAATGAAATAAACAGATGATTTTAACGCACGTTCCCTTTGCGGTGGATACGTAGTTGCTGGCGTAGGTGGACGGTGGCGGAGGGATATGTTGGCGGTTCTCATGTTTTGTGATGATTTCTTTCTTTTTTTTTTTTTTTTTTTTTTTAACTGTTTACGCTTAGGCTTCTTACTCTCACTACCATTTCCACGTTCTTGGGACCCATAATGAAGCTTATAGAGCAAAAATGCAGAGAAACGCAATGAAAAAATGCATTGAACATGTTCACACCACGAGCGCTTGACTTAAGGTTTGTGCCACGAAATGTGGGTTGGCTGTCTGCATGTTGGTCGAGGATTTGTTCGTCAGTCGGTACAAAATCTGTATGGCGATTGGTCCACCATCCAATGCGTTAGCGAGCCGAGGGTCCACTGCACTAAGAATCCTCGTCTTGTCTCCTCTACAGAGTTTTTTGACTGATGATCCTCTTAATTAGGATGTGTTTTTGATCAAAGTTCACAAAGCACTTCTGTACGTTGCTTGGGATAAAAGCATCTGATAAATGTCATAAATGTAAATGTGTAAAATCTGGAGTACGTCTACTGTTAATTCACAAAAGATGATGATTCAGAGGACTATTTTAAGCATCAGAATTATAGGGATATCACCTTGGATCCTATTTACATTTTTATTCATTCATTCATTCATCAGTTTAAAAAAAAAAAAATCATTACCACACAACAGATTTCTGTCCATTTTCAGTAGTCACTAAAATTTATTGGTGATTGTTGTTTTATAAATCGAAGCATCGAGCCAAATTGTCCAATTCTTACTTCCATATAGTTAATGTTGTGGAACATCCCTGAGACAAAACAGTTCCTGTTATCATTTATGGTCTTACAATTATAAAAAGTCATTTCCTCACCAGGAATCATTTCTCTTTTCCTGTCTTAAAGTTAAAGGAGATGGCTCACCCTTCCCTGAATCCAGAGCGTTGGTTTGGTTTTGAAACGGTGTGAGCGCTATTCTGCCAGCTCTTTGTGCAACAAAACCTCCACAAATTCACTTAGTGATCCCTAGTGAAGCCTTCTCAAACTTTTCCATCATTTATGTCTCATACATGGAAGCTTTGATTAAAAAACTATGCCTGATGTCTTCATTCCTTTGAGGCCCCCTGTGAGACGGCCCAGGCCAGACAGGGACCATTACCATGGAATAGCCAACCAAAACGGTATGGATCGGTGGAAAGACTTAAATTTATAGATACTCTGACAAAATTACTTCATTTTCACATTGTAGCATAAGACCTATTGGCCTAGGATGTCACTGAACTGTTGCGGATTGTTTTTGGAATATCGATGGCATCAGAAATGGGGACTCGTTGTCTCAGTGGTGATGCAGAGAATTCTGGGAAGGGTGAACTGACCTCTTTAACCAAACAGACACATATTAAGCTCATCATCTTTAACAGAGAAATTGGGAGGAGGACGGGGGAAAATAACTACATGGCAGAGTGAATGCAAATGTTTATCAGAACCTTCTTCCACAACATGTGGTTCCTTCCCTGCGTTCCACCATCACCCAATCATCCAGCGGTTTTCATGCAGGACAATGTCCCCTGTCACACAGCAACACGGGCAAAGCAGTTCCTTAAAACATTGAAATGGTGTAATGGCCATGGTGACAAAGTTATCACTGTTCTCTAATTTTGATCAGTGCTCTTTTTCAAATATCTCAATTAAGTTTCTTATCCTGTGTTTCTGAATGTATGTAACTCATGACAAATGGTTAAAATACTGCTCTTTTACTCCTGTTTGGATCATTTCTACATAGGACTGAAGTGACCTTGACATTTAGGATATATGTAAAAAGGTGATTTGCCGTACAGGGTGAACTACTATCACATTTGTGTTATAAAACTTTAATCACCTCATTCTGACCAATCAGATTTAAGAATTCAACAGCACAGTGATTTCATCATTAAAAAAAAGTAGTAGGTGATAGTAGCACAATTATCAGGCCTAACCTGCTGTAGAGAACCCTCAGTAGTGCACACCTAGTGTATATCCGAAATCAGATGACACCCATGGACTTTTTTTTTTTTTTTGCCACTAGTCGTCTACCTTTTCTCCTGGCGTGTCTCCTGTGTCCTGAAATGATCAAGCAACACTTTTAGCCAAACTTTTTTTTTTTATTTGCTCAATTCCACAGAAAAAAATTGAAGCTGTATAAACAGATACAAAGTTTATATTATTCGTATACTAAAGTTTGTGTCTTAGAGAGTTGAGGAAAGGCAACTAAAAAGCAAAAATATCTCCCCATTGAAAAGGAAAAAAAAAGAAAAAAAAAAGATAACGGTATGAAAGAACGTATGCGTATGTAACAACTGGGTCTTAAAGAAGCAATAAGTAGATTTATACATAAAAAATAAACATAAGTGTGGAATGTTAGAAGGTGGACATAAACACGATCATGTTTCATTCTTTTTGGTGGTCTGGTCACGTGCCAGTTAGTACCAGGCTTTAAACAATGGCAATAGACAATGGGACCAATTATATGCAACAAAGTCACTTACCGCTTCTTTAAACAGGAAAAAAAGCTACGGTAAAAAAAAAAAAAATGAAGAGGAGGGGGGAAAAAAAGCATTTACATTCATTGAATCATATTGAAGTGTAGCCTGATGATTACTACGTGAAATCTGAACACTGATCAGAGTAATGCACTTAAAAATTGTGACGATAAAAAAAAAAATGTCACTTTCAAAAACATGTTCATGATGCTTAGCTTAACAGATTCTCTAACTGTACAAGTCTCATTTCAGTATCTGTACATGCACTGTACTGGATTGTATCTGAAAACTTTTTCACGGTATTTACACCTTGCAACAGATTAATGGAGAGATGTGCTGGTTCACCTTCGAGCATAAAGGAGCTCTAGGTAAGGTTTGTGTGTTTTTTGTCTTCTTCCTTTCATTATTACAGACTTCATCAATCAAATTAAATTACACTCATAACCAGGTATCACTGTAGCTCATTTCATAGCTCTTTTGAAATCAGCATTCATTTTTATTCTAAGTGCAAGAAACAGTAAATCCATGAAAAGTGTGGCTGCGTCTATTGCTGGAAATGCCTCGAACACGTCGATCAAATTACGTAGGCTCAAATACTCTCAGCGGCTCCGATTTGTAAACGACAGCCGACTTCGCGAGCCAAAGCACCATGGTGTGTTTAGTTTTATGCGTAGCTCCTCTACGGTGCTGGTAATGCCGAAATGTACAAACGTAACACGTGAAGCAGGGAAGAGCACTTGTCCTGCACAGTCAATCTGCTGGTTTTTTAATTTATAAATATTGAACACATCCAGGTTTATTTATCAAAAAAAAAAAAAAAAAGAAAAAGAAGAGAGAAAAAACAACAACACGACAGTCCAAAAGGTCGCAAGCTGGTTCCGCCACTCGGGTCCCTTGGATTCAAAGCCAAACTTGTGGGAAAAACAATTCCCTAAAGTTGTTAGAGTAGTTCTAGCTGTAGTACCTCACTGAGGCTGTGCAACGTGCACCTCAAATAATGCACTTATAATACCGAAAACGACGACGACAAAAACAAAACAAAACAAAGAGGCAGTGGGGAAAAATAAAACGAGAAAGCAGAATGGAA
Organism: Chrysichthys thysi; assembly: GCA_030068315.1. NCBI lineage: Eukaryota > Metazoa > Chordata > Actinopteri > Siluriformes > Claroteidae > Chrysichthys > Chrysichthys thysi. Next base: position 16,823,889 of record JAQLOM010000005.1, read on the forward strand.
GAGGAGTACCCAGACAAGATTATGCAATACATGGCATGTGGAAAACGCTCCAGAAGAGTTGCATGAATCTGTGCATTTGTAAGTTATTAAAATGAGAACAACTCCTGACTGCTGTGAGGACTGAAGGGAAAAGAAAACGATTCAGATCCTGAAGACTAAATTGGCTTTGTTTCAAACTTAACCCCGGTACTAGAATCCATATTATTTTGCTACAGTATTGCACATTTAGTACAAACGATCATGAATGCAAAGTAAAAATTTAGCCTAATGCAGGTGGGCCAAAGCAAATCGCCTCCACACATCCAGAAGTGAACTGATAATCATACAGGCTAGGCTAGGCTCTGCTTAACTGAAATGCTGCGTTACACTGTATTCCCCCAAAACATTTTCTTCAATTCAGTCTTTCAGTGTACAAAAATGTAGAAAGGTTTCGGTTGGTCCGAATGACTGGTCTTCTTTTTGTTTCTTTTTTTAAATATAAGTAAAACGAATATATTTGGCATTTCATTAGATCCACTGAAAATATATGACTTGCTCGAAATCCTGTCAGCCCACGAACTCATTTTGTGTGTGTGTGTGTGTGTGTGTGTGTGTGTGTGTGTGTGTGTGTGTGTGTGAGTATGTGTGTGTGTGTGTGTGGGTGTGTGCGAGTATGTGTGTGTGTGTGTGTGGGTGTGTGCGTGTGTTCCTTCTGAAATAACCTGTTTAAAAACATTTTAAAAAAAAATCATTAGAAGGCCTCAAAGGATGTTTATCGGTCGTAATGTTATGAAATGAAAAGCAAACCAAAATGGTGAAAGGGCCACAATCTGAAGCGGATGAAATCCAGGAGAAGGCTACCTGTACGTTTAGGGCAGTTTGGGTGGTGTGTGTGTGTGTGCATGTGGTGGTGGGGGGGTGATGCATCGTTGGTCAGTGGTGCAAAAGAGCAACAGCTACCCGAAGCACCCAGCAGAGGGAGCTGGACTCAGTGGCGCAGCGGCTGCCTAAGGGCTGTCTAACAGGTTCCGCTGGCAGAGTAGGAGAACTTGGGAAAGTGGGGTCTCCTTTCACTGTCGAACGGCTCCATGTTCTCATCTGAGAGAGAGAGAGAGAGAGAGAGAGAGAGAGAGAGAGAATATACCAAGCCCTTTTTTGAATATTCAAATTCAGATTTACCAAAAATAAATAAATAAATAAAATATGAATGCTCTGTAGTGTGGATAAGTATGAAAGAAATAAAACACAACAGGTGTGCCATTACAGGAATATAGTCCGCAGCGTGGTGTGATGAGACCTGATGCGTAACGCGGTTCCTGTTCCAACCCTGAACTGGAATATTTCCTCTAACAGCTAGAACAGCCTCTCCTGAAGCCCTTCATTCCTACTACACCACAGCAATTTTCCAAAAATTACAATGTTTTGCTCATTTGAAGTATTTAATGAGACATTTAATGTTGTGGAATGTCAGGCAAGTTAGTTCCTGTTATTACTTCTATTATACCCACTATAAAACTCCTCTGTCTGGAAAATTTACTGACCGTCACAAAGCGCTGATCTCCAAAACTCCTTCCAGAAAGCTTCACTAATCAAGAACTATGCGATGTTTAAGTAACATCATGTGTTTTGTTTGTTTTTAAAGAATATGCAGCTCATCTGGCATATTACAAGTGCATGAAACGCATGAAACACACACACAGACACACACACAGACACACACACGTATAAACGTAGGGTTGGGGTTATTTGTTTATATACAGTACCCTTAACAATTATTGACTTAGGAAGGTCAACACACTTCTGCATTTGGTTTGTGTTTTCTCTCATCTTTCCCCTGCTGATGGATGACTAAGGTAATTTGGCATCTGCGTCACCTCATATTTACACCCCACTTACACATGAAGTCATGGATTACAGCTTGAAAGTTCCTCCATACTCCAACCAACTCAAACAAATGGACACTTTATATGGGAAGTTTGGGGACCTTTATATACTTCAGTCACCCTGTGTTCATATAATTGTGGCACACGCACTTTTGTTAAAAATTATTACTTGATGAGGGATTCGTTTTTCTTTGAAATTTTTTTTTTCCAGTTACAGGCTGGATTTCTTTCTCAGTTTTTCAGCGTGAAATGAAGCTACTCCACCAACAGGTGGATGGAGTTTTTTTCCCCGTAACCCTTTTTACTAATCATTACCAGGGGTGCCAATAATTGTGGAGGGCACCGTGTGTGGATTATCACCTTGTTCTGTTTATTTTAATGTTATCCCTGCTCTAATAGCATAATGATTCAGCTAATGAACAGCTGCTCCTCAGGAAAATACTAAGATGTGCAGGACAAGCGAGTACTCCAGGACCAGGACTTGTGGGCTGGTGCTTTAACTTCCTGTGGTGTAACTGATAACCCAGAGGTAGATCTCACTCTCCAGCAGGGGGTGCAACTCGGTCTGTGAAATCTCTGTCCTTTGTGGGCTTTTCGAATTCCTATGCCATCGAACAACAGCTCTACGTGTGGAACCTAAAGCTCTAAATGTTATAAAGCTCACTAATACTAATATACTATAGATAAGCAGATGTTTAAAAATAATAAAAAAGTGTGCTTGCTCAAAACCCCCCCCAAAAAAACACAAAACTGAAAGAGAGGGAATTTCCTGCAGCGAAAAAAATAAAAAATCTGTTTAAGGAATCTCAAACACCAAAATTTGGGGTCTGAAGCCTCGAGGACTACACTCTGGATGGCACCGTGTGTGCGCACACACACACCTAGAGACATTTATGCATAGCTACTCTACCCACTGAGACGTGGACCTAGAGGAAACACATGCATTGCACACACGGGGGGATCTCCAGAACCTCCAGTAAGCCGAGCACAAGATCAAACTGGTCTCACTGGAGCTGTGAGGTGACGACGCTATCCACTGCCCCACTGTACTGGCTCCCGCAGTGTACACGCAGCTTTCACATACGCTTAAGAGGAATACCTTCTCCCGGTGGTGTGATGGTGATGGTCTGTGCGGTGAACTCCTCATCAAAATATCTTGTGTCTGTTTCTGAGGTAACCTGGGGCTTAAATGGAGGGATCAGCTGTGAAAACAGGAGAGAGAGAGAGAGGGATAGAGGGATGGAGAGAATAAACAGTTTTAGATCTTGTGCGTCATGCCACACAGGACGATTCTTGTTGATAAAACACTCGTCAGGCATCAATCTGCACTGTGAAAAATACACAGATGGGTGTAGGGGAGGAGGGGATTCGCGTAAGGCCTTATTTACAGTGTGAGCTACAGCTGAAGGCGTCCTTACACCTCCATGTCTAAAGGTGTTGGGTTTCAATTTTAAGTGAGTGAAGTGAAAGTAACTATTTGTCACCTGTGAAACACAACACAGCATAGTGGGACAAAGCGGAATGAACTCTTTTGCATTTGATCCATTCACCATTGTGAAGCAGGGGGCAGCTTGGGGATGGTACCTTGCTCAGGGTACTTTAGCAGTCCTGGGGTTTGAACCCGCAACCTTCCGAATGAAGGGCAACTGCCCCAACCACTTTGATACCACTGCACCCAACATTACACCAACATTCAGCCATAAAACAAATGATCTAGTCTCATTAGAAGATGCCGTCATATTCGATTACATGAAAATGTACAGGATAAAAAAAACAACAAAACAAAAACCCATCTTTAAAAAGTCTTTCCTTTTGTGGTTTACCTTTTTCTCATAGACATCTTGCCACACGATTCCAGCAAAAAACTTGTGCTGCATGATTTCCTTCGCATCATCCGGCCCGCCTCCTAACCTAAAGGACAAGAATGAAAGGAAGGCTTCGATCGTTGCTTGAAATGGTGCCAGCACTTTCTCCGTGACTGCTCTTTGCATTAAACATGACTGCTGATTTATTTAGTTTTAAAACCACACCTAACTGTCGAGTATCTCACCGACAACATCAAAACCTACAGTGGTGCTCAAATGTTTGTGAAGCCTTGTCTAAATTTCTCAATTGTCTAAAAGTAGATAAAGAGAACCAATTAAAGGAATGAGACAGACATATTCTACTTAGTCGTTTAATTGATGATGATGATCTAATATCACATATTTGTTCAGTGGACCCTCGGCTCGCAAACGAGTCAGATGGCGAATAAATCGGCGTACAAACTAAATTCCCAAACAGATTTTGTACCTGACGTACACATACAGCCAACCCACGCTTTGCGGCACAAATATTCAGTTCTGGTCAAGCGCTCGTGGCATGAATGTGTTCAGTGCATTTTTCGTCATGTTTCTCTGCATTCTTGCTCTATAAGCCTTCATTATGGGTCCCAAGAAAGTTAGGTGGAAATGGTAGTGAGAGTAAGAAGCCTAAGCATATAACAGTTGAAATAAAGAAAGAAATAATCACAAAACATGAG
>JAQLOM010000005.1:16884143-16894143 GCA_030068315.1 Chrysichthys thysi
GGATGTCATCATTTATCATAATGCAAACAAGGCTAATACATCAAAACAAGAAACAACAAGACGATTTCAGAAAAATGATGCAAGTTTCCCACGGTATCCGGCCTCTGTGACGAAAGGCCATACTTCCTGATTATCAACGTATTTTCCGGCCAGTAATCCATCTTGTGCATAGCGCTTTAGAATCTTTGGTCACCACCATGCACCAGATGCACCGTCCTGTGGCCTCGCAATTCGCCGATTTAAGATGCTAAACGCCTTTTTTGTTTTGTTTTGTTTCTTTTTTTAGTCACAGTAACGCACAAAGCGTAACAGTGGAGTCCAATATTACTGAAAATCAAGTAGAAGATGGTTATGATTATGCTCTAACATGAAGAGCACTGAAAAGGAAAAGGGGCAGGCATCACTCTGTTCAGCGCTGATTGGCATATGGTCTTGGCAGCTGGGAATTTTCGAGCGCAGTTAAACAGAGCCATACTCCAAAACACAGTTGATGGAGGAAGGAGGCTTTCGGTGGCTGACATGAGCAGAAACAGAAACGTGTTGAGGGGCTGCTCGCTCACAGGAAGCTCTTAGGCTGGAACGGACAGCGGCTGCATTTACGTCGGACTTCTGCTCGTGGGCCTGCGAACAACCTGTCTTGTGCTTCAGAATGCGGAGGAACCGTTAAACGCCTGAAGCGCTTTGGTCACTGAGGAAAAGGTTCGATGGTGACTGAACAGGAAATTTCAAGTGACTAGACACAATAAGCACTTACACCACCAGCCCACAACTTCAGCTTTCATGCTCTAAGCGCAAACAGTTAGCCACTTCCACATATGTCTCTCCTACTCAGTGGGACGGCACATGCCATGCAGCTTTCTGACCGCTCACAGGGTCTCGAAAAAGAAAAAGAAAAAAAAAAAAAAAACAAACTCCTCATGACAAAGCTGTTTTGTCAGAACGCTCAGGCTGCCAATTCAAATTAAATGGAGCCATAAATTAACCGACTTACCTTTCCATACAGGACTTCATTTAAGTACAAAATGTTTACAGACTTCCACCTCGAACACTAGTATTCCTTAGGATCCTTACCCAAAGTTGGCATGTTTAAGCCTCAGAAAAAAGAAAAAAAAAAGTATAATTTTTTTTTTAAAAGACAAAATTATAGCGCAATTTCGCTCTAAAAATGACACTAAAATTATTACCTGCTGTTGTACAACATTAAATCAACGCCTACTGACCAAGCAGATCCGAGAACTGAACCGTACCGTGACTAATACGAGGGCGAATCAAAAAGTAAAGGCAAAATCCATTTCACGGCTTTAACAGAAGTAACTGTGAGAAAATTAACATATCACTTGTCCACATAGCCCATGTGCAAGACGACGCATTGGTTGTGTTGTCCATCTAGCTTCTGTATCCCACAAAGACGACGTTTTTCTTCTACTTCCGAAGCCAGGTGAGCGCAGTACTTCCTTTACTTCATCATCAGAGGTGAATCTGTAACCATGCAGAGCGTCCTTTAGTGGATCGAAGATGTGACGATCTCTAAGCACCAGATCCGGGCTGTAAGGAGGATGTGGAAGACATTGGAACCCGAGCCGCTGCACTGTCTCTACTGTCCCTGCTGCTGTATGAGGAAGTGCATGGTCATGGGGCAGCAAGACTGTTTTGGACAGCATTCCTCTTCTTTTGCTGTGAGTTGCAGATTTAAGTTTAGTTCGCAGCAATGCACGGTAGTCTGCACTGTTCACTGTTTGCTCATGTGCTTGGAAAGTTTCCTTCCACAATGGGCTCCTTCGTGTCCCAAAAGAGCGTTCACATGAATTTCTTGGGGGAGGGCTGACTTTTGAGTTTCTTCTTTGCTGGAGAAGACGGATATCTCCACTCCATGCTTTGCCTTTTGCTCTCCAGGTGATCACGTAACTTATAAAATGCCTTTACTTTTTAATGCTCCCTCATTTGTTAATGAATGCCAATCACCAGTAAATGCTCACATGTAGTGAGAGACACAAAAAACAAAACAAACAAACTTTCAAGTGCACAAGAGAGCTGTGAGCACAAAATAATCAACCAGCCTGAAAAACAAAAAGGATGTTATTTTGACTCATGACGACACCAGTGACGACACTGTTAAAATACTGAGCTAATTAGTTTGATTTGTTTTAATCCATGACTTTGACTCTAATGCTCTTCCTGTAAGTCACTCTTTAGAAGGCCGCCTTGCAAACGCTGCAAACCTAATTAAAATACGCCATAGTACATTTTACGTATAAAAGCGCAGCAATCTGTGCTAATAATGGGATCTGAAGCCGAGGTTTACGTTAGTTAATCTTCCTTTGCCTGACTTAATGCGCGAACACACACTCACACACACACGAGCACATACAGGATAAACATTTCTCAAAATTTAAGAGGATTTTCACGAATACCAAATGTCTTGCGCAAGCACTCGTACACGTAACGGTCCACACATAAATCCAGTCGTCTCCGCGATGGAGGAGACCCATCGTTGTCTGCTTGTTGTACTGAAAGCTTCAAGTCTGCGCAGTAGAGAGCTTGGAGGAGGAGCACGTTCAGTAGACACGGTCGACGTGTACGTGCTGTGGACACGCCCCTGCTGTAAACCGGTAGCGAGTGCGTGGAGCGTTACCTGAAATGTGACTTACCACACAGCATTGAATTTTATCTGAAAGTGGCAAGCACAGCATTATTAATGCACGAATATTGAAAATACAGCAATGTAGACGTAAAATTCATGCATGCATGTTAATGTTATGGTTTATCAGAATGATTTGAGCTTTGAGTCATGACTGACTGACCTACTTCTGCTACCTAGCAGAGACATTTCGGTTTCACTTCGAAAACCCCCCACACGCCGTTAACCCAAATCCGCCGTCCCATACAGTCACTGGTCTGCCCAAACAGCTTCATAAACACCTCAGAGCAGAGCACTGCTGAAGCGCTTTCATCTCGGACAGACATTTCAGACAAAGGATTTGAAGGAGATTTATTATTTAGATTTTATACCTGTGTATATTACTGTTATTATAGTCTTATACACGTGGAAGGAATGTCGCGGAAGAAAAAGCCACTTTAAAAATAATGAAATTAAGATTTTTGACTTAAAAGGACAAACGTCCTTTCAAAGATCCTGCAAACAAGAATCAAACTAAACAAAGTCAGTATTTGGGGTGCCGACCTTTTAGTATTTAAGGGAGGAAAACTAGCAATCGCAAAGACATTGTGTATGGCTTTCTAAGGAAATGAGCTGCTAGGTTTTTACTGAGCATCTTGGAGAATCTGCCACAGTGCTTCTCTTCTGGAGACTCGGACTGTCGCATTCGCTTTCTTTCTTTTTTTTGCAGCAAAAAACCCAGCAGCCTTCATTACGGTTTTTCTTTCTTTTTTTTTGGAGTCTGAAAAATAATCTCATGTAACATCTGGATTTCTTTACTGACAAACATTTTTCAAATGCAAATCGCTTTTCGCAAAAATAACGTAAAATGCTCTTGTACCGACTGGATGACGCAGAATTTATAACACAAATCTATAACACAATTTGCTCTAAAAAATAAACAAACAAACAAACATACATACAGTGGTAACTCAGTACTCAAACTTAATCCATTCCGAGTGCGGGTTCGAATCCTAAAAATTTCGAGTTCTGATCGAATTTTCCCCATAAGAAATAATGGAAAACCATATGTTTTTCGATGTCTATGTCTAAGCACATTATCAAAATAGTCATTTGTAAAGTGTTTATTTTTATTATTACTCTGTATTCGTTAATTTGTTTGTAAATCGCAAACTTTTAGGTGGTAACACTTGTACAACAATTGCATAACTTTTTGGTGTGCAACGGCTACCAAAATGATATAAAGTACAGTGTATTACCTGATATTATTATTTAAAAAAAAAAAGCACCATCACCAACAAACGATACGCCATCATAGCGGATGTGAGGCTGAGACTGAAGCGTTACCCTTTGTTTCCGCTGAGAGCCGCGTGATTCATTTCCTCGTGCTATGGATAGAAAAAGGGTCAAAACCAGGGAACATACAGACAATAATCAAGGCTGGGTAATAGCGTGGGGAATGCAGTCTAAAGCCTCACACCTTAGTGTGACTGAGTGAGTCTCTTTAAAGTCTGTCATTAGTTACCAAATACGTAACACCTGTAGCATCCCATGGGACGCTCAGTCATGGCGTGAGTCCTAGCGCATGCGCAAGTGGCGCTGCAGCGGAGTGTTCTTGGAGCGGCGTGCGTCCTACCGACTACATCGCTATTGTGGATTCCCAAAACGTGTGTGTTAACAGGGGGCTCCGCGTGGGCAGATTCAGGACACGTACAAGTTATCTTAGGTCCACGGTTCAACTTCTGAGATTCAGATCAAGTTCTAGGTCATTTTTTCAAGAACTGGTTGGTTCGACTTAAGAACTTCGAGTTCTAAAGAGTTCGAGTACCGAGGTACCACTGTACAAAAATTGGGTGGCCCAGACTTTTGGGTGCACAGTACCATTTAACCCGTGAATGGATTGCAGTCATACATAAAATCTATGCTCTTACTTTGCATTCACTGTCCTTAATCGCCAGCTCCACTTTGTTCATAAACTGTCTACACGACGATGACGATGTTTAGTCAGAGTTTGAAATAATCCTACAGTGAAACACACCCACCTGAAGCCTCGGCCTGTAGAAGTCCAGCGATGTAACATTTACCTGTTAGATTGCTAACTCCTGTGCTAACGACTCACAGAAAGAAGGGACGGGCGTGACCGACGCCACGAAACCGTCAGATTACATGATCTGAAAGTCGGCACGTCGACACACGGTGGCATTGTGGGAACAAAAACTATCACTCCTGCCCCCCTCAATTTAATAGAACACTACAGCTAGAGATCATACACACTATTTTAATATTTTATTCATTATGTCCCCTGGGACATTGAGGGGATCAAAGAAAACACCAGAGCGGGAAACAGACACGACATAATCCAGGTTTTTTTCCTCTCCACATTACCACTGCAGAAGGACGGTAGAACACAACAGGACAGGATGCGTCAGTGACCATCACAGGAGTGTAATCTCTATTCAGACGTTGTAATACTCACTCTAAAGGAAGTGCCCTACAAACGACCGGCAACTCTAAAAGCAGCACCCTACAAACCGACCGGCGACTCTAAAAGCAGCGCCCTACCAATCGACCGGCGACTCCCCGTGTTCGTACACACCGTGACCCCATGACCCCACACAGGCCCGTGTGTTAAACAAGGCTGTACAACGCCATGGCACAGCATCACCGGATTCTCACGGCTCTGATTAGTAACACTAAGTTGATAAACGGAGCGTTCACCTTGGCGTGAGCTCGACTTTATTTACAGAGCCATGTGGACACCTTGTTTGCGCTCACAGGTGCGGACAGAGAGTCTAATCTGACAGAGGTTTTGGTCAAATTCAGCAACCATCTCCTCACAGTCCGCTAGCTGTCCCTTCTGTCTGTGTGCTGGAAAAAAATGTATTAATCAAATTAGTAATTCAATTCATTAATTATAAGTTAATCATTGATGGCGAATCACAGAAATGAGCCCAGGCTGAGCAACACCACACTGTTCCAGCTGATCAGTAACAGGGGTGTGTGTGTGTGAGCCAGTCACAGGACGCTGTTGGTGCCATTTCCTTGGCAAAGAGTGTCCATGAATTTGGGGGTGGAGCTTGTGAAAGAGCTCTGAAGGGGCGTGTCTTTGTTTAGAGTTTGACCATCAACGATTTTTCTCCAGAATCGGTGACTGCCCCTTTAACACTACAGGCGCTCCCCTAGATACGATGACCCGACTTACAAATTTTCGAAATTACGATGATGATTGTGACGCACTGAAAATTATTATTGGAAATATAAACATTTAGAAAATATTTAAAATTCACGGGCAGGTCAGCGTAACAGTGTATAATGTACGATACGTTCGGACGACACCCGGAAGTACATGTACGACAGCCGGAAGTACGCATACGACACCCAGAAGTACGCGGATGACACCCGGAAGTACGCCACTCGGAAGTGTGTCACTTGCCTTGCGTGATGACTCACACAAGAGAACTCAGAGTTGTGGGAGAGAGTATCAGTGTACTGTACAGTGCTTTACCGCATGTTCGTGTGTGCTTCAAGAGCTCATTTTGATTCAAAAGCATGTCCTCTACACACCCCAGCACGTCTCCTACAAAAAAAAAAAAAAAAAGACCTCAGTAGGCTAGGCTAAGCTGGGGTCTACGACATTCAACATATGACATTTTCCACTTACGATGTGTATAGCGGAACAAATCTCCATCGTAACTTAAGGACTACCTGTACTTTATCACACCATTTATCTGGGAATGTCCTGCTGGCGCGTTGTAGGCACCGTAACGGTTTCCTTGTGCACATAAATGTCGCGTCAACCCCATAAGAAAGCGTTTGATTTAAATCCCACACGTGCACTTTCTATACACTGTACACTCGCATCACAAACATTATCGCCATGCCCTCCACGGCACTCGATATCGATCTCACCAAGATTTAGCGGAAGCCTGGTGCGGGACACGGACTATCACGAAGACTACTCAGAAACGCTGGGAACCAGGGAAGCGACTCGCAGGGATGTGGCAACGGGAGACCATGTGAACGTTGAACAGGCGAAATAACTGCTGGCACTGATGCGAATGGGCGTGCACTTCGACGCGACTACCAGTATGGGAATGGAAGTACGGCGTCGAGTGACATAACGGCAACACCGAATTCCCTGAAAAGGTTTAGCGTGAGGAGACGACGTGCATGGCTTTCTTCAAAATGGAAGAAGAGCAGCTCATCACTGGAACTGAACAGTTTTATACTTCGGATTTGCTATTCTGGTGAAAGGGTCAGCCAGCCTTTTTTTCCCCCCTCCAAATTTTTTTTACTTATTTATTTTTTCAGACAGGAAGAATCTTGGAGTGGCACAGTGGTTAGCACTGTCGCCTCACAGCAAGCAGGTCCTGGGTTCGATTCCCGGGGTCGACATGGGTGCCTTTCTGTGTGGAGTTTTTATGTCCTCCTCGTGTCCCTGTGGGTTTCCTCCTGGTAGTCCAGTCTTCTCCCACAGTCCAAAGACAAGCACAGAGGGATTAGGATTTTTTCTTCTCTGGGAGGGGTACAGTTACAGCATTAATCGATAAACTGTCCAGTCTGAAATGAAACGTGGGTGAATAATTATGGCTGAAGGATACTTCCTCTGTCCATACGCGTGCACCAGTGATACATTTATGGTCTTGTACTCAACCAGCCAACTACTGTTGTTTTCCAGGGGAAGATTTGGGCCTGGGAAATTTCCAAGAGCCTGAGATGGCCAGGTGATGAGGGAATCACTTCCTGTGTGTACGCCGCTTAACCTTCAGCAAGCGTAGCTCGTGTAGCTGACTCCCAGGGTTTCGTTCTCTTCGGAAAATATCCTCCATCGAGTAGGAACAGGGGGTAAATGATCAAACGGAAACATTCTTCCTATGGTAGGATTGGAAACTTTTAACACAGATGTTATTGATCATTATCTGCCACCAGTAATCTTTGGCAAGGTCACGGACGCTTGGTCTGTGTTATTAGTTAAAATCCACCACCTTGGCATCTTTTCGCCCACATCTTGGATCTTATTCACAGTTACTGCTAGTCACTTGGTGCTGTAAACCGTGCTTCTGCGTGCACGTGAGGCTCAGCCCCAGGCTAGGGCCGACTCCGGTTTGGGTTGTGATGCAGCGTCGTCTGCAATTTTCCACTCTGCGTTCTCTTCAGCGTCACATCAGTGTAAGCCTTGCCATACTTCGCTTTGTCTGGGTGTGCCTGCCACCACCTACTCGCACACCGTTTCCTCAAAAGCGCCACACACACACACACACACACACATACACACGCACGCACGCACACATCAACACACACAACCATACTGTAAGCAATATGAAACTGCTTCGAAAGAGGGTTTAAAACTGGTGGCAAAGGAAAAGTGGTTACATAAGTAATGAACGAGTCGAACGATACGCCTCACCACTAGTCGTCGCCTCTCAAAGCCGTCACTTGGCTACTGAGGGGAAACAGACACAGGCAGGACACCGACGTTGTTACTGACCATCCTGGATTGGGATCAGGAGCTCTACCAGAAAGAAAACCTGACAGGATTGTTGACAGTGAGCAGCCTTCATGTCAGATATTCTGCTGGAGCAGACGGTGCCCTGACGCCTCTACACACAATCTATACACGGATTCAGCGTGCGCTAGCTAAGCAAATCAAATTCAGGAGGTCCTCGGGTTACAACAGTTTCGACATACGGTTTGAGTCTACGACACCCAGAAAAACATGAAAAAATTGAGACATGGGTGTTTCGGTTCATGCCGTTAGCATCATACTTACGGACTACGTGGGTGATGTAGCTTGCGCTCGTCGGAAGAATACACAGTGACGCGGCGTACAAGCAAGGAAGTCGGAGAAGTTGACTGTTTACAAAAAAAAAAAAAAAAAAAAAACACAAGTGTCCCGTTTGTGTTGCTTTGCTTGGAGACTTTTTGGCTCTTATCACGGCTCCTAAACGAAAGTCAGAGTCCTCAGACAGTAGCACTTCGACGAAGAGGGGGACATGTAATTAGACGCTGTAAAGAGATCAGAAAAGGTGCAGTGGACTGTACGCTACATTTATGTCCTTTTCCTTTTCTGGGGCTTAGTTGTGTTTTTCTGTTCTAGATGATGATTTTACACCTGTGTTAGGATCAGGAAGTGACTTAGGCTAGGGTGGGTTTCGACTTGCACCAAAATTCAGTTTGCATCAGTGTTGTAGGAACTGCGTCGTAATCCGAGGACCCCCTGTACTTCAAGAGCTGACACATAAGGATTATTCCAACTGTTTAGGTTGTTCCTCGTCGCTTTTTCCACGTCCTGCACCGACGGCGCGTTCCCCCGTTACGTCCTTGTCGAGGGCGCATCAGGACACGTTAGCGTTTACGCTACAGCAGATATGTGGTCGGACGCGGCAAGTGGTTTGAGTGAATGCGCCTCGAATGCGTCAGAGCGGTTGTTTACACTGGTATGTAGCGCTGCTCGCTTGGCACACGACAAGGGCCCAGTTTGAGCTCGAGTGTAAACAGGGTCTTTAGCACGCTGCTTCTAGTCTCTGGAATGACCTGGAAAAATATATTTGCACTGCGATTAAAATACATAAATACATAAATATCTGCCACTAGCCAGAGATCACGTTTATCATCATTCATTTATTTATGCGATCCCTGTTAACGGGACAACAAGCAGCCTGAAAAATCTGTTCATTTCGTGTTACAACGTGAGGGGGGAGGAAAAAAAATAATAAAAAAGAACAACTTTCAACACACTTCACTTTTCAACAAGGTTCTCTTCTGCCGGGCTGATGAGACGGAGATGTGCATTGCCACACAAGCGCTCGGAGTAAGGGCGGTAATACGGACGACGCGGCGTTCAGAAATGGAAACACAAGGCAAGCGGCGGCGGTGTGTACGACAGGCCTGAAACCCAAACACTGCGCTACCGTTAAACACAGCAGTCTCTGAGTTACCACCAGCTAAATGCCTGCATAGCTGGCGGCTGGCCAGCATCAACTGAATGAACTCGGTACCCTGACTCGGGGTCACATGGTCTAGTGCAGCTTCGAGGCCTCCACCCACTCACTCACACTCTCTCACACGCTCTCTCTTGCTCTCTTTCTCCAATCATTCATCATTCCAGCTCGGCCCGCGCGACTCGGCCCCATTCGATGTAAATCAGTGCCTCATGGCTCAGACTTAACCATGTCCTGGTGGAACAGTCCCCCCCCCCCCCTTTCTTTTTTGCACTGCCGCTACAACGTGGAAGAACCTTCAAGGCAAAAATGAGTCATCGCAAGTGCAGAGTGCTGAAGCAGCGACAGACGCATCATATCGGGGAAACGCTGGCGTAATAATAGCGCTACCGCTGCAGTGTATTTATTCATGGAAAAATCCACTCGGAATAAACTTCATATA
>JAQLOM010000005.1:16905645-16918145 GCA_030068315.1 Chrysichthys thysi
ACAGGACAAATAAAGTCCCAAAACGGCACAAAGAACACAAAACGAAGCGAGAAATGCTGCGGTGATGCTTACTCAGCTCGACATGTAATCTGTAGGTCGGCTTGGGGCGGACTGGGACACAGGAACGTGTAATGGCGGCGGGCCGCAGAAAACCTGATGAAACCGCCAATGTTGTATCCCAAAAAACTGTTGTATCCCAAAGCAAAAAATAGCTGACATCAACCTCGTATCTCGGAAATGTCGTCACCTGGGTCGGTCGCAAGTCAAGGTAGCACTGTACTATGTTGTGGCTCGTGAGTGTCACGGTGATGCTATTGGTCTTTTCCTCAAGGGCTCATTGGTAAGGTGCTACCCTGAGTACATGAATATATTACAATATGTTTTAATTTAAATTAAACTGTACTGAAAAATGTTTAATTTCCCTGAAAAATGAATCTTGACTCTGTTCATATTGTAATGGCCAACTTATACTGTAATTTTCATCACAAATTATATTATTGACAACAACTTGATCCAAAAGTAGAGTCCTTGAAATATTTATATGAATTTCAGATTTCGTGGTATTTGGTGTGTCCACTTTTTCACTTTAAAGGGGCCAACTTTCCTTTCCCAGAGTCCTGTGCATGGGGTTTGTTTGAAAGCACATGGCTGCTACCTGTTAGTCCTCTGTGTAGTCAAACATCTACAAATTCCCTGTTAGTTGTCCCTTCAAAACCCCTATCAAAAGTTTTTCTTCATTTACGTGTCATACGTGGAAACGTTGAACAAAATATGCCTTATCTTTTCTTTTCTTTACAGCCCTCCACGTGACAGACGAGGCCAATTCGGGTCCGTTATGTACATGGAATAACCATTTACACACTGGGATTTTCTACATTTTCAATGTTACTCACTTTCTTCTAGACCAGGGGTGTCGAACCTGTCTGTAAAGGGCCGCTGTGGGTGCGGGTGTTCATTCCAACCAAGCACGACTCACATGTGAGTAACTGAAAGCCAATCTCAGCTGATTAAACAGGTGTAATCAGGTGTGGCTCCTGCTTCGTTGAAACCTGCCCCCACAGCGGCCCTTTACGGACAGGTTCAACACCCCTGTTCTAGATACTCAGTGCAACGGCACACAAAACATCTCCTTGAGGAACCATTGACTTCATACTTCAATTCATCAGTCCACAGCACCTTACATCAATGTTATACACACCAGTTACTGTGCTCTTTGGCCCATGCAAGACTTTTCTTCTTCTTCGGAACCCTCCAAAGTGGCTTTCTGGCTGAAATATAACCCTTTAGCCCCACCTCCCTTAGTCTTCTGCATACAGTTGAAGGACAGTCTTGACTCTCCCATCACCACACAACCAGTTAATAAGATGTCAGACATGTACTGTTACATACTTTTTCCATGTTATAAAGAAGACTTGTTTCATTCGGCTTATGTTTTCACCTGTAGTGGTTCACTCAACAACTTTCCAATCTGAACTTTATGCAATAAATGGAAAAGTAATAAAAACCTGGTGCAAAGGCTTCTGGGAAGGGTGAGCCGCCCCTTTAACAGAATCTCTTTAACGGAAGAGGTTGTGCATGAGGAGGAACCTGACCTTTTATACAAAGCAGTTCACATGCTCAATATCACACATTTGCTTACATTTAAATAAGGAGCTAAAAAAGCTGGAAAAAGAGCAGAATCTTGGATATTAAGTATTTAGGATACTTCTGGATTCAGGAAAAGTCTGCATACATAGGCATTGCACTAAATATTGTAATATAAGATAACATATCAAGATACTGATATTGAAGACACATTACTTTCTTTGATTTAATTCGTCCTGATGTGTCCACGACACGTACGCCACAGAGAAGCACATCATTAATGCAGGAAGTGGTTGTTGTTTTGGTGACAGCATGCCAACGCACAAAAAAAAATGGTGAGGAGCGCTGACGTACATAAAATAATAAAGGTGTGTCGCAGGTATGTTGCAGGTCTAACATTTTTAACGTAAGTGTGCATGAGGACCTCTGACCTTCTAGTGGAAGTGATGTAAGTAGTAATAAAATCTGAACACAAGTGGTCAGCTGGACAGCCTGGAGACGCATGATAGATGCAGTTGTATACGGCGATGTGTTTTGGATGTCCACTTGTGACCCGATCACCCAAGACACATATTATAACCAAGTATAAACAGGGCTTTAGAGTCCACTGCATACAGGGTATGTACCAACTTCAGTTCTGATACATTAAGAAAAGTTATTGATAAATAACTAAATAAATAAATAATAAATAAATAAATAATTGACTCTGGATCCAGTCTTTTGGGACACCCTGTATATACACTTTAACTAACACACTCACTCATCTTCTACCGCTTAATCCTGTTCAGAGTCGTGGGGGGAAGCTGGAGCCAATCCCAGCTGACTTTGGGTGAGAGGTGGGGTACATCCTGGGCAGGTCACCAATCCACCGCAGGGCGACACACAGAGACGGACAACCATTCACACTCACATTCAAACCTATGGCCAATTTAGAGTAGCCAATTAACCTAACCCCTCTGTGCATGTCTTTGGACTGTGGGAGGAAATCGGAGTCCCCAGAGGAAACCCACGCGGACACGGGGAGGACATGCAAACTCCTCAAGGAAGGGCGCCCAGGTCGACCCCAGGGATTGAACCCAGGACCTTCTTGCTGTGAGGCGACAGTGCTAACCACCACCCCACCGTGCCATGCCACCCACTTTTACTAACTTTACAAATTAAATCAGTAAGTGTATAATGACTCGGATTCTTTACAATGAGTGGAGGAAACACCTCTGGGTTTATTGACCAATGTAATGAAATCTCACTGCATTCATAATTCCATTTTCCCTCATTTCTAACCTGGATGTACAAATGGTTATCTTTAATAGCCATTTGTTAATTATGCAAATAAAATATCCTTTATTGTAACGTTACGGCTAGGAGAGAGTGGTGAAACCGTGATGTGCAGCCGAACGTACGAACAAAAAAGGCAGTACCTGAGTAGCCGTTGTAACATGTGGCGTAGGAGGAGATGACCCCAGGTAGAGTGCATGAGCAGTATGGAGAGAGGCAGGAGATGGGGGCATGTAGCGGCGTAGGAATCCAGGAGCAGGGCGGAGCAGCGGCGAGAAGAGAATAGGGAGAGAGCCACGGAGAAGGAAACACGGGAACGAGGCAAACGGAGAAAAAACGGGGAGAGGGGAGCAACGGGAGGAGGACGACACGGAACTACGGAAAGAAAAGGGACGGTGGAAAACAACGGAAAACAAAACGAGGAACAAACGTAAGAAGCACTGATAAGAAATGAGTGTCGGGGCCAGTAGCATGAACGCATGGGAAGTCATGGACCAGCAAGGAGTTTCCTGAACTTGCCATGTTTATATCCGGCAACCCGGTTGTGGTTTCTCAATCTGGGGTTAACTTCCGGCGTTGCCGGGATAGGGCTCCCGACGCCGCCTACCGTGCTGGAGTTCACAGTGCTGCTGACCATGACAGGAGCCCCCCTCTAAGGGCCGGCTCCTGACGGCCCAGCCGTGTCAGGCCACGAGTCATAGAACTCCTGGATGAGGGACGGGTCTAGAATGTCGCGGCGCGGGACCCAGGAACGTTCCTCCGGCCCGTAACCTGCCCAATCTACGAGGAATTCTAGACCCCGGCCGCGCCGACGAATGTCCAGCAGCTTGTTGACGGTGTAGGAGTCTGTGCCGTTCATGATTCGCGGAGGCGGGGGTCCCGGAGTCTGGAGAGGCGAGGTATAGGCTTTGCGGATCACCGAAACGTGGAAAATAGGGCTGCAACGAAGAGAACGGGGAATGGACAACTGGTATGCAACCGGATTGATGCGCTGTACCACCTTGAATGGGCCCACAAACCGACTGCCCAATTTGGAGTGTTCGGAAGTCCCGGGGAGCCCCTTGGATGAGACATATACCCGATCCCTGGGGTGAAAAATGATGGGTAGACGCCAACGACGGTCCGCCCGTCGTTTGACGGCCTCACGAGTCTGTAGAAGCGTTCTTTGGGTCTGAGACCAAACACGACGCAGGTGGCAGACAGCGGTATTCACATTTGCAGGACCTGGGGGAGGCTATTCCTGTGACGGCCTCGAATGGGGACATTCCCAGAGCTGAGCTGTGGAGCTGCTGGGCTAGTTCCGCGAACAGGAGGTGGGAGGCCCATGTGGTAGGGTCACGGGAGCAGTAACACTGGAGTTTTTGTGATCAGTCCAAATCCGTACCCTCAAGCCAGTGCCGCCATTCTTCCAGCGCCATCTTGATGGCGAGCAGTTCACGATCGCCGATGTCATAGCGTTTTTCTGTGGGCGAAAGCTTATAGGAGAAGTAGGCGCAAGGATGTAACAAGTGATCGAAGTCAGAGCGTTGGGACAATACTGCCCCACTCCGTCGTTGGAGGCATCCACCTCTACGACGAAAGGGATAGTAGGGTCAGGATGCTTAAGGAGGGGTGCTGTGGTGAAACGGCTCTTGAGGACCTCAAAGGTGTTCTGGGTGGCAGGGTTCCATCGGAGCGAGGTAGGTTTGTTTTGGAGCAGCGAGGTCAAGGGAGTCGCAAGAGTGCTGTATCCCTTAATGAAGCGTCGGAAAAAGTTGGCGAATCCGAGGAAATGTTGGAGATGTTTAATGGTCTTAGGGACTGGCCAGGATGTAATCGCACAGATTCTGGAGGGATCCATGGAGATACCTTGTGGGGAGATCACAAAACCAAGGAAGATCGTACTATTTACATGAAACTCGCTTTTCTCTAGTTTGACGTATAATTGGTTCTCGAGCAGACAAGAGAGGATTTGACTGACCTGTTTGCGATCGGTAGCGAGATCTGTGGAGAAGATCAGGATATCGTCCAGATACACGAAAGCGCAGCATCCGAGGAAGTCGTGGAGTATGTCGTTTACTAACGCTTGGAATGCTGCGGGACTATTGCAGAGACCGAACGGCATTACCCGGTACTCATAGTGTCCATTGGGTGTTATGAACCCCGTCTTCCACTCATCGCCCTCTCTAATACGCACCAGATGATAAGCGTTGCGAAGATCTAATCTTGTGAAGATCTTGGCCCCAGCTAGAAGTTCAAAGGCCGAGTTCATGAGCGGTAAGGGGTAGCGGTTCTTAATGGTTATTTGGTTTAATTCTCGGTAATCAATGCAGGGACGTAAGGAGTCATCTTTTTTGCCGACAAAGAAGAAGGACGCCACTGCGGGAGACGAGGAGGGTTGAATTAGGCCTTGGTCAAGGGCTTCTGCGATGTACTTTTCCATGGCTTGGGTTTCGGGCTGGGACAAGGAGTAAAGTCTTCCTCGTGGAGGGATAGTTCCTGGTAGGAGGTCGATCGCGAGATCGTAGGGGCGATGTGGTGGTAGGGTTGCCGCTCGGATCTTACTAAACACGCCGGCCAAAGTGGTGGTAGTATTCCTCGGGCATGGAGGTTAAGTCGGGTGTGGGTTCTATTGGGTTGTGTTTGTTCTGGGTTACGGTGTTAGTGGATGCCCCACGGGTGTTCTGAGTGCTTGGGGTATGCCTATGACATTGTTTGCCCCATTCGATGATGGCTCCCTTGGCCCAATCGATGCAAGGTTGATGGGCAACTAACCATGGGTAGCCTAGGACTAGTGGTTCTGCGGGGGTATCCAGGAGAAAAAATGAATTCACTTCCTGGTGTGTGTCCTGGATTGTTATAATCAAAGGGTCCGTGACCTGATCAAGAACACTGTGGCCCAAGGGACGTCCATCCAGGGGCGTTACAGTGCGAGGTGAGGCACAGGGGTGATGAGGGATCTTAAGGGACTGGACTAGGCTGCGGTCGATGAGATTGACTGAAGAGCCTGAATCAATGAGGGCTGTGATTCGATGGGGCTCCGGAAGCCAAAGGGTGACTGGCACCTCGCAACGATCTAGGGAGTCCTCCGCCCGTGTGCAATTGATTCGGGCGGGGCTTTCACGGGGCGGACGTATGGGACAGGTCTGGATTAAGTGCCCGTGTTGACTGCAGTACAAACATTGGGCCTCACGGAACCTTCGTGCCCATTCGTCAGCAGAAAGGTGGGAGCGGCCTATCTGAATGGGTTCAGGGTCTCCCACTGGGGTTCTGACGGGGCTGCGGAGAGATGGAATTTGGCGTCGGGTGTTCCCCGGAGTCTCACTACGACGAGCACGTTCTCGGTTCCGCTCCCTCTGTCGGTCTTCGATGTCGCGGGCTAGCGTGATTAATCGATCTAGGTTGGAGTCCCAGGAATGGCGGATTAGTTCATCCTTGATGACGTCCCGGAGGCCGTGGTAAAAGGTAGGTGCCAGGGAGAGGTCAGTCCATCGGCTCTGATTAGCTATCGTACGGAATTCGATGGAGTAGTCCAACACTGACTGTTCCCCCTGCTTAATTGTGAGTAGGCATCACGCAGCCCTGTCCTGGGAGTGTCCTTCTCTGAAAACTCTCGTTATAGCGGAGAGAAATTCCTCAGAAGTGTCTACATCCGGGTCCCTTTGCTCGAGCAGGGCCGTAGCCCAGTCCAGAGCTCTTCCCCCAAGACAAGTAATAATATACGCGACCTTGGCCTCTTTGTCGGGGAACTGAGTGGCTTGGAGACGTAGTATTAACGAGCATTGAGTTATGAAGCCCTGCATGCTCTCAGGTTCGCCCGTGAAAATTGGCGGGGGAGCTAATGCCGTCACGCATGTCTGCGGAGGATTACTTCTCGGTGTTGAAGCCGGAGCAGCCTGGGAATGTGAGGGGGAACGACCGGCCGAGCTTTTAATCTGTTGGATCTCCTGAGCTAGAAGAGTGTTTTGGTTCTGCAGTTCGGTAAGAGTATTCTGTTGTTGTTGCATAGTGCTGATCAACTGGTTCATAGTCTTATGCATTTCCGCGATTTCTTTTGGCTGGTTCATGCTGTAACGTTACGGCTAGGAGAGAGTGGCGAAACCGTGATGTGCAGCCGAACATACGAACATAAAAGGCAGTACCTGAGTAGCCATTGTAACGTGTGGCGTAGGAGGAGATGACCCCAGGTAGAGTGCACGAGCCGCAGGGCACGTAGCCGTAGCAGTATGGAGAGAGGCAGGAGACGGGGGCGTGTAGCAGCGTAGGAATCCAGGAGCAGGGCGGAGCAGCGGCGAGAAGAGAATAGGGAGAGAGCCACGGAGAAGGAAACACGGGAACGAGGCAAACGGAGAAAAAATGGGGAGAGGGGAGCAACGGGAGGAGGACGACACGGAACTATGGAAAGAAAAGGGACAGTGGACAACAACGGAAAACAAAACGAAGAACAAACGTAAGAAGCACTGATAAGAACTGAGTGTCGGGGCCAGTAGCATGAACGCATGGGAAGTCATGAACCAGCGAGGAGTTTCCTGAACTTGCTGTGTTTGTATCCGGCAACCCGGTTGTGGTTTCTCAGTCTGGGGTTAATTTCCGGCGTTGCCGGGATAGGGCTCCCTACGCCGCCTACCGTACTGGAGTTCACAGTGCTGCTGACCGTGACATTTATGCAAATGGGTTAGTAGGTCGATTGAACTACTAAATAGGAGCATGAACATCTCTGCTCCTTTTCCCTTATGAGGGATTCAAAGATCTGTGTATTAATGCCACTCATGAACAGGTTGGCTCGTTGAAGGTGAACACTGAGAGCCGTCCAGCCATATATCCTTTTGCTTCAACTGATCAGCGTTCTGTATACACAGTTGTGTAAAAACGTTACTCACATACAGAGCAAACGTAGCGCAAGGACATCATGTGAAGCTTATTAACATCAAACACAGGGCAAATTATAAAGTTACGCTGTTAAACAGAGGGTAGGTTAAGATTTTAGCAAACAATTAAAATGATAAATGGAGAAAGATCAAGAAATGGGAATGGTTTTGGGGGAAAAAGAGAGAACGAGAGAGGGATGAAAGAGTCGATTCATATCGGTGAACTGACCTGATTGCTTTGACTCCCTGAAAAGAGCTGGAATTCAATTCACTATGCTGAATATGCATAAATATGCTAATCGAAAACACTCCCATGTCATCCCACCAGCTGAATCCAGTCTCCTCCCCCATAACCACGATTACCGGTACACTATGCTATTATCTGTGACGATCCATGACTCTCAACATCCGTGAATTTTGCATGGTATTGAATACAACTTGGTTTGTTTTAATCTAAGATCGATAGGAATCTGAAGAGGAGACATTTATTCACCAGAACAAGGAAATTACAGGAAATAGGAAGTTTAATCAGTGACTTTTCCGAAAGTTACTGTTCAACCTCTGTACAAGTTGGATAGCATGGATTGTGTGCAGAAAAAAGTTAACAAAGTCACCATGTTTGGTGTCCTTTAATAGTTAGTAGGCAGTGATAGTCTCAAGGCATGAAGTCTACTTTATAACATATAATAGAACTGAATATCATTTTTGTCAGAGTACAGTTTGGTTTGTAACTCCCAGTAGTGCCGAACAAGCTATAAAAATCTAGTCATAAGCTCATTTTAATCAGAACATCTGCACACACCTATCAATCATGCAACTATCCAGCCATATCAGCCACATATGCATATAAATCATGCACTCCCAGGTAAAGACCTTCAGTTAGCATTCACATCAAGCATTAGAATTGGGGAAAAAATGTCATCTTGGTTTCTTTGAGCATGGCAAGGGTGAGTTTGAGTTTTTCTGCTGACCGGCTGAGATTTTCATGCGCAGCACTTGCTAGCGTTTATACAAAATGGTACGAACAGCAACAAAAACCATCCAGTGAGTGTCAGTTTTGTGGGCAGAAACACCTTTTTGCTAAGAGAGGTCAGAGGAGAATGTCTAGTCTGGATTGACCTGACAGGAAAGCTACAGGAACTCAAATAACAACACCTTACAACAGTGGTGAACAGAAAGGCATGTCAGAATGCACAGGCAGATGGGCTACATCAGGTTCCACTCCTTTCAACCTCTCTCTCTCTCTCTCTCTCTCTCTCTCTCTCTCTCTCTCTCTCTCGCTCGGAGTTGAGCTGCACATACTGTTCCTGAAGAGATCAGGGAGTGTTGTCCTATTTCTGGTTTGGAGTTATCACCTGAAACCCACTTGCTACTGTTGGGGATGGCCCATGTGGACCGCCTCGGCGTGCATCCGGGAGCTGTGAGGATGGCGTTGGCTTGCTGCTGACATGGGCGGTTCTGCTGCAATGGCTTGGGACTTGGATTGCTGCGCATTGTCTTGTGCTTGAGGCTCCGTTGGCGAGCAGCTGAAACAGAGCAGACTTTATGTTTGGGCTACAGTGAATCTGGTGCTAAACAACTGTACTTTTGGACCATATAACGTTTAATATAACCATATTACAGCACCTTGTACCAGAGAACATAGGATGAACCTTCAGTCAGTTGTGCTCTGACCGCTGTGTGGAGTTCGATGTTCACCCCATGCCTGTGTGGGTTTCCTCTGGGTACTCTGTTTTCTCCCAATATCCAAAGACATGCAGAGTAGATCAACTACTCTTAATTGCCCTTAGGTGTAAATGTTGTGTGAATGGTTGTCCTTTTCTTTATATAAATTGTGACCTGCCCAGGGTGTACCCTGCCTCTCACCCGAAGTCAGATGGGACTGACTCCTGCTTCCCTGTGACCTTTAATGGATAAACGGTATCCATTGGCCATCTCAAAAATACAACAGCATTAACTCAATATGAAATGAAGTCCTTACTTGTACGTCGCATGAATGTTGCTGATTGGTTACAGCACATGGCAGTCTGAAAGGCTGGAAAATGGAGCAGTTGAGGACATTTATAGTAAGAGATAATATGAGGTTAAATGAACCTACTGATTATTTTATTCATGCTCATTTTTTTTTATCAAGGGAATTCACATGTGCCTGTGCTCATGTTCAAAAATAATTAACATTCACTTGCTATCAATTAAGGGATCCTAATTACCCAAAAATAAAGACCAGCTATTTCTGTAGGATTTTATTGACATCTTGGTTTGAAATGATTGGTTTAGCCGTGGTGTTCAAAGAGATAGTTTAAGTATGTACTGGACCTCAGTGTTGAAAGGTATCGATGAGGAGAGGAGTACAAAAGAATTTCCAAAACGTTAGGCCAGAGAAAATGGGGACAGGAACAGGACGTCCTTCCAAAATTGACGAATGGACAAGAAGAACATTATTATGGAGGTTGCCAAGAGACCTATAGCTACATTAAAGGAGCTGCAGGAATATATGGCAAGTACTATTCACTCCCTTCATGTAACAACAATCTGATATTCTTCACATGGCCGGTCTTTGGGGTAGGAGGGCTAGACAGAAGCCCTTTCTCACAAAAAAAAAACAACAAATGCAAAATGTTTTCAAACTGTGTGGCAAATGTGTTATGGTCTGATGAGAATAAGCTCAAAGTTATGTGGTAAAAAGGTTTGCTTTGTGCAAAAACTAGACAGTGATACTCCAAGAACACTATACCCATGATGAAGCATGGTGGTGGCAGCATCATGCTATGGTGCTGCTTTTCTTCAGCAAGGAATGGGGCACTAGTCAAGAATCATGGATAGCTCCAAATACCAATTTATTTTCACACAAAACCTGTTAGACAGCTTAAGATGATGAGAAATGTCAGCATGAAAATGACCCAAAGCCCCAATCCAAGTCAATAAAGGAAAGGCTTCAGAAGAAGAAGCTCAATATTTTTGAATGTCCCAGTCAGAGTCTAGATCTAAATCCTATCAAAAACCTGTGGAATGACTTGATTTGGCAATTTGATAGATTTGGAGTATTGTTTTTTCACAAGGAAGAGCAGAATAAAATTACCGAATCTCGCCTCCTCACAATTTGCTATGTTTTAAACTCTTAACCAAAAACTCTTTGTACTATTAAAGGTAGAAACAGAGCTCACATGATTTATATTTGTTTAACATTTTACATGGTGGCTTAGTGGTCAGCACTGTCTTCTTACAGCAAGAAGGTCCTGGGTTCTATCCCCAGTGTCAACCTGGGCACCTTTCTGTGTGGAGTTTGCATGTTCTCCCCGTGTCCGTGTAGGTTTCCTCTGGGAGCTCTGGTTTCCTCCCACAGTCCAAAGACATGCACAGAGGGGATTCGGTTAATTGGCGACTCTAACTTGCCTGTAGGTATGAGTGTGAATGGTTGTCTGTCTCTGTGTGTGGTGGATTGGCGACCTGCCCAGGGTGTACCCCACCTCTCGCCCAAAGTCAGCTGGGATTGGCTACTGTGACCCTGAACAGGATTAAGCAGCAGAAGAGGAATAAGTGAATATTTTATATCAGACAACCATACATTTTAACAGGAAGGTGCAGGAGTTTTTATGTCATGTACGCTGTCAACTTTGCACAAAATTAATATGAGTATGCATAAGATGAAATCTCACTTTAAAGAAGTTGGGATATTCAGAAGGAAGAATTATTCCTCACTATAAGAACATAAGTAGCTATGCATTAAATGGATTTCACTAGGCTAACTAGATAATAGACTGAAACGTGTTTAATCCTTTATAGGACATTAACTGAAATACTTGGAAATTCAAAATTCCAACTCTAGAGTATTACTGGAGAATACCATATGTGGCCAGTGTCAGATAAATAATTTTTCCAAAAAGTGTATATACTATATACAGTGATCCCTCGCCATATTTTGCGCCTGCACTCTATTGTGGGTTTTCATTTAAATTGGTCTAATTTTAGATTGTGGCTTTTCCGCTGGTGCACTGGCTTTTTCTGGTAGAGTACATGCTTCCTCATTTGCCATTGGCCGATGGCTAACTGGCTACCCAATCAGAGTGCACGGCTAATTACAAAATCCTGGGTGCTGATTAACTAAGCGAAGAGCATCATTCCGGTTTGTATTAGCCAGCATCTCACGTCTCGTTCATTCAACATCAACATGTTTTGCTGAGCTTTTTGTGGGTAGTAAAGCCCTTCGTTATGTCCCAAAAGCTATCCGCGCCTTCTACTTCTTCCGGGGCATTACAGCATCAGCGAGTCCACGGTTCACTACATAAAGAAGGCTGAAAAGAAGATAAGAGCTACCGCCACAGTGTCTTATAACCAGAGCGCCATACGAGTCGTAAGCATACGTAATAAGGCTGTGGTCCAGATGGAATCTGCTTTAGGACTCTGAATTGAGGACTGCCGGAAGAAGAACATCCCTGTGGACACCCATATAATCTGAGAGAAGGCCAAGCAGCTTCATGAAATGTTTGTGGATGGCAGGGATGAGCTGGAGCACGACCCTGAACTTGGAACTTCTGCGGCTTCCCCAGCAAGAAAAGTGACTTTGCAGCCAGCAAGAGCTGGTTTGGAAAATTCAAGAAGCGATTCAACTTGGCCAGCGTGAGACTCCATGGACAGGCTGGCTCTGCAGACCAAGCCGCAGCAGAAATTTATGTCAGCGACACCTTCAAGAGCATCAATAAAGAAGGCGGATGTCGGCCGGAGCAGGAGTTCAATATAGAAGAGACAGCCCTGTTTCTGGAAGTGGATGCGTCTTGTACTTTTATAATGAAGGAG
>JAQLOM010000005.1:17025353-17035378 GCA_030068315.1 Chrysichthys thysi
AAAATACAATAATTACTCAAAGCACAAATCCAAGTCAACAAAGGAGTGACTTAAAAAAAAAGGTCAAATTTTGATAGAATTTGATAAGTCTGGGATAAAATTAATTAAAATCAAAACCTCATTTTCTGTTTACAATTTTGTTGCTTGCTTTATCGCTAGGATCCACAATTAAATGATCATAAAAAGGCTTGACATGATTTTTCATGGTTTAATTTTTTTGCAATAAACATCTGCCATTATAACAGGGCAGTAGAGTTGTAGATACTTTATATCTACTGTATGTATCTTTTACACGGAGCCAGGAATCCTTATGTGTTTTACTGGGTTTGCATGGAATCTTCATCGGTTGGAGGCTTTTTGGTGTGTTGTGGGTAATTTTGATGAAAACCATCATTCACCAAGGCTTAAAAAAATGAGCTAAAAAACGCAGAGCCCAACAATCTCGTGTGAGGTAGTGTTATTTTTTGTGTGAGGGTGCTTGCTTTTGTTCTGGAAGGGAAAAAATATTGCTTTTATTTGTAGCTATATGGTTGGGTTGTCTGAAATGTACCGAAGAAGTTGCCAGAGAATCCCAGCACGTGATTATGAAAAATGCTTGGAGTGTTGTTTAACCTGGAAAATGTCCCCCTTTCAGAAATGAAGCTTCATTTAAAGTCTGCTGCCTCTTTTTGAATAGGAACAGGATCTAAAGCTCTTAGTCGAAAACTTTCATCATAACAGCGCAACTATGTTATTCCCAGAAGCAGGTTCTTAATAAAGTGAAATGGAAGCAGTTGCAAATGATCCAGTTATTCATTAGAAGAAATTCCAGCTTATGGAAGTACGGATGCGGTGTACTACAAGAGTATACATGCAAATAGTAGGATGCATTTTAGGCTATTTCTAATGGTTGGATAATTAGAACCATGAACAGGCAGAGCTTGAAGTTAATGTTCACACATAAAACACAGAGTTGCCACAAACACTCTGAATGACCCATCCACATTCATTTACTTTACCACAGTTACTAGTATGACACTCTGTAAAGGATTTCTCCAGCTGCTATCCACACTTCCTTTCAAAAAACTTGCACCACTAACATCTGTAAACGAGTCTGGTGACTGTTAGCGCTTCATTAAAATATCTAGTGGTTAGCAGGTGAGTCACTGCTGTGAGTACCCCAGGCTTCCATGTTAGTTTAATCAATCCCTTCCCTTCTCTGCATTACAAAATGAGAGTAAGAGTTTATTGTGAATGCTAGGGCCTGTTGAGCTTTCAGGTCTAATAAAAAAAAAGTCTGATTTCCTTATGAAAAAACTGTTCCTTGACCTTCATTTTCTCATTCCTCATTTATCTCTGTGGGGCATCAGAATGAGACCCCTAATCCTACTTCCAGCAGGTTTTATGCACAGCCATGTTAACCTCCTTACCCAGAGCTATTATAAACAACTAGGGGTTCAGGGTTTTTGTGTTTGTGATTTCATGAATATTTGAAGGGGGTAGCTCAGGGGTTTAAGACGCTGGACTACTGATCGTAAGGTCAGGAGTTCCAATCCAAGCACTGTCAAGCTTCCTCTGCTGGGCCCTTGAGCAAGGCCCTTAACCTTAAACTGCTCAGTTGTATGAATGAGAGAAAAATGCAAAGTCGCTCTGAATAAGGGCGTCTGCCAAATGACAGTAATGTAACGAAATACTACAGTGTATTTTTTTTATTTACTTTTTAAAAATTATTTTACATTTATTTGTCTCTCTATCTCAGCTGAAGTGGAAGTGCAAAAAAGATGACGACACCAACGGTGGATATTCCCAGGAAGTTCTTCAAGGCCTCCTTCAGAAGGTGACACACTGATTTATCTCCAAATCCAACAAACTTGCGTCAGAAAATGACCTTGCCTTCAAATCTATACGCATTTCTCTTTTCTATATTGACACAATTGGCTCAAACAAACACTGCAGTCTGGTTTGACTGCTGTGGCATATTTTAACAAGTGTGAGAAAGTGTCCTCACACACGAACAAGCTGTTTCTTTTCCTAATGAGCGAGGTCTGGTGTCCAGCACCCCAGGTTTTCAGGCCTGCATGACATCAACTGTTTAAATACTTTTACTTCTCCCCCTTACTCGGGTGCCATTAAATTTTTGTAGCAGTGAAAAGTGCCGAGGGCACTGCAAGTGCCCTCTTACTCTCGCTAGCCGCCTTTGCTGGTATGTTTAGTGCTATCAGGGGAGTTTCTGGGAAATGTGCTCTTCTCATGCAACAGGGCAGCATGCGTACCACCATGGCGAGGCACGTAACTGACTTTGAGACCTCTTGGCAGAGACGCAGGTTTGTTAGCATTCCATATTCGAGTCATACTGATTACTTCATGTTAATTTGAACCCCCTCAATTCAGTGCCCCCCAAAGGTATCCTCCTTGTTTCAATGAAGAAATGTTAACTGAAAAACTCTGAGAGATGCCAGATTACAGATAATTACTTTCCTTGTATATCATTCATTTAAGTCACAGTCCAAGGCTGTCTTGAAGAATTATAAGAACTTTGAAAGCAGAAGGAATTAGGTAATGAGTTTTGATAGGATGGCAGCCAGGTATTACTGGCAAAAAAGTGATGGACTCTAGTCTTCATTTGGCAAGGGTCTCTGTATGTTTTGGAACTGGACATTCTAGCTGCAATCACACCACCTCTACCTCCCCCTCCAAAAAAAGCTTTGGAAAAGTTACATATACGAAATATGAATCCTTTGGGAGCCTTCTCCTTTGTCACTGTTGGCAAGGTTCTGGTCCTTAGTGTCCAATTGCGTTCCCGACTTCCCTTTTCCCAGCGAATGAATATTGGTTCCCAGCAGTCTTAGATTCTCAGAAACCATTTCTCCTTGCTGAACATAAAGTCTCTGGTAATAACTCAGTAAGCTCTTGTCCATGACAAGCGACCTGTTGATGCAGCGCTATTTGAGTGCTTGTTCTTTCCTTCAGCTACGATTAGTGGAGCCTCTTTAATGACTGTAAGTGAACATGGACTTCAGACAAAGCTAATACTCCATCCAAACCAATCCTTCACTCCTGTCTCTGGGTCAGAGGTTATGGAGTGAACCAAGCCAAAACCTCCTATTCCTCCCCAGTCTAAATCTTACTGGCAGGCCTTGGGAGATGAGCCATGTTCATTTCAGCCCCCGCACCCAAAAAACAAAAAAAAACAAAAAACAAAACGCAGAACCATTAGCAAAGCAGCAAGGTTCCAAAATGGGTGAAGATAAATTGTTTCTCAGAAGATGGACCTTTACCATGTCACCATTTCTCATGGAGTGAACAAAAATAGATTACTCTATAGTGATTAATGGCGTCCAGCTGAAATATGTAAGCTCTACAAAGGATTATTGAGCCAGGAAGTTAAAGTAAGAAACCGTTCCTGGCAAAACCTGCTATGCATCCATTATTTAAATTTTTTTTTAATTTTTTTTTTTTTACTGTTTTTAGCATAAAACTAACCTATTACTTATAGTCTTTAACAAGTTACAGTTGCTGCGATTTATGTGGCATATTTCATTTGATTTCTCATTTTCTGTTTGCAGTATGGTGACATCTTGAACATTATAGTATCGAGTAAGAAGAAAGGCAGTGCTGTGGTAGAGTTTGCGACCGTAAGAGCAGCGGTGAGTACTTTCAGACTGACTAGTGTTCTATATTAGTCCATACCAGATGTACTCTTGTACGGCCAAGACCAGTTGACGAGAGAAGTGTACAGTTTTAAAAAAGACATTATTAATAATGGCACTATTCACCGTCACCCAAATATGTATGGGTTCCCTCATGGCGTCTCGGGGAATTTTTCCTTGCCACTGTCGCCTCTGCCTTGTTCAGTCGGAATAAATGTTAAACTGGATTTCTATAAAGCTGTCTTGTGACAGTTGTGTCAGTTTAAAAGTGTTTTATAAATAAAATAAAATAAAATAAAATTGAAATGGAATTGGATTGGAGAACTAGTGACACATTTATTTTCTTTTGCTTACTGTTTATAAAGTTATATTGT
This sequence comes from Chrysichthys thysi, assembly GCA_030068315.1. Taxonomy (NCBI): domain Eukaryota; kingdom Metazoa; phylum Chordata; class Actinopteri; order Siluriformes; family Claroteidae; genus Chrysichthys; species Chrysichthys thysi. The sequence continues at coordinate 17,029,357 of JAQLOM010000005.1, forward strand.
TAATATGCAACCAATTAGATGTGTTTCGTTTACTTTTGCACTCCATGTTTACTTGTTAATTGGCAATTGGATGAAGGGCAAAAACCTGTGCGTCACATACTTAGTTTCGGACACACTTGGGTATTGTTTAAGTGAAATAAGCAAGAGGGGAAAATTAAAGTCTTTTTAAACATGTTCCAGTACATGTACCCTCTTAACGCCCTGCAAATAAATTGTTGCTTAACGACAAAACATTGTTAGAGAGATTTATAGTTAGCTACCCACTTCTATCATCATGAATATTAATTGCGTAATCCCGGGGTGTATTTGAAACTTATACCAATGTCTCCTACACACATTTGTGTGCCTGAAGGTGACATTTATGGTTTTATGGATTTATAGTTCACGTGTGTAAATTGTGTGACGGATTCTGCAACAGAGCAGTCTAGCATGCTTAATGGAGACCAAAGGTTTACTTATTGCCAGGATCTGTCTGGCTGCATGCTGGGACTTGGACTGTTGTGGGCTCTGCCTGCTTGTGTGGTTGCTTCCCCAGAGAACATGGCCACCATGCTTTAAGAACAAACTCTTTGTGTGTGGCGTTTAATGGTCCCAGGGCAGACTGGAGGCCTGGGGCTAGCTCAAGTTCAACATGCACACACTTTCTGTAATGCGCACACAGAGCTTAAATCACTGTGCTGTGACTCTGACAGTGATGGCAATTCAAATTACAGTAGGTTTTTTTTTTTCTTTAGTGTGTACTTAATTTGACAGTGAAGAAAGTAACTCTCTTGTGTTTTCTTTAACATGTGTGTAGGTTTTTATAGGAAATCTCCACCTGGAAACACTTTAAATATGATAATAATGAACTATTTCAGGTGCTTTTTTTCAGGTAATTTTTGGTGCTTTATGACACAGTTATAATGAGTTATGACAGAGAGTCACCTTAGCTTTGTAGTGATGTCCTTGACTGTGGAACTAGCATATGGATGGTAAGGCTTTAGAACGTTTTCTGTCTGAGCAGAGTTTGGAGATCAGCAAGTGAGAGAGCTGGACAGACTAAATGACCAAAGAGTATTGTGAGACATGTAGGAAATTGTTAGCCAAAGTTGAAATAGACCAACATGTCAGTGAAATAAATTTAAACCAAAAAAGTCAGCTAAGAATTTCATTACAAATGAATCTTGGACACCATTGAAAATAATGTCAGTTATAAAAATTAAGATACAAGATGCATAAAAAAACCCCCAAAACTGCTCAGAGATTACTGCAGGTGGTGCTAGGAAGGACATAGGGGATTTTGAAAAGAGGAAAAAAGGAAAGAGACGGAATATGTGCACAACATATTGCAGTGCATCATAAAACATAGGACTCCTCATGTCAGTCCTGGAGACTCAAATAACGCATAGTTATCCAACCACATCTGATTATATAAAACATTTATTATGAAGCTGTTAATGAGACTCTTAACATTTTATTATTCTTTCTGTACTCCTTTTCAGGAACTGGCATGCAAAAATGAGAGCGGCTTGACAGGAAGTCCTTTAAAAATTACATGGCTGGAGGGACAACCTGAGACCACTGCTCCAGCAGCACCCAATAACTTTACAGCTGGAACGTTTAGTCCTTCACAGGTATAGTAACTATAAGCCATGTCTTTTTCCTGAATTATTGCATCTGCATCAATATTCTCCATTCCAAAAAAAACTCGAAATGCACACGGTGCAGGTTCGAACTCCAATCCAAATAACGCGTTCGAAACTCTGTTCCTGCTTCTTGACGAGAAATATGTAAACGTTTGACATTCTATATTCGCATCAGTGTGCAAATATGTTTGCCGCACTCGCGTGCTCATCATGGGGCTCCCGGACAATGTGTTTAGAGAAAGGGGGTTTGGGTTTGTTTCCATTGGAAGGCATTCTCTGTGCACGTCTAGCAACTTTGGCGGCCCCCTGGGCTGTCCCTCATTAAGGCCTGACCCAGCAGGCGGAACGTGAGAAGCGCAGAACTAGCTAGCTGTATATGTAATGGACGACTGGCACGAGAGGCTGCTTTACTCCGACTCCCCCTCAAGGGGAGAGTTAACCCTAAACATTCCTCTTTGGTTCCTGCTTTTCTAGTACCTCTATCCATCATTTATATTTTCCCTATAAGTTCCTTCTCCTATACATCATCTTCCCCTCTTGACTTATCCATGAATGTTGCTAAAGCGGTGATGAAAGTGCTTCCTGTAACAAAATATCCAGACATTTCTCACTTTCCTTTCAGTTTTGAAATCTGTCACAGCTTCATATGAATTCTCACGGACCTCAGAAATGTATTTATTTGTTTTTCATGGGATTTACTGCACTAATAATCATCACTTTTGTTATTACAATAACAATATTGAAAGTTACTGTAGCATTGCTGGGTTCCCAGACGCTAGTAAAGGAAAGCATCATTATAATGCAGCCATTTTCATGCTTGCCTGCAGTTGTGGAGGTGAACATTACTAATGCTGTCAAGCATCTGGGTCAAGGTTACCCTTGACAGTCTTGGAGGTATGCCAGAGCTGCTGCGTATCCCACAATGCTTGTGTTCCCTCGCCTCCTCACGCCAGCTGTAATTGCAGAGGAGAGGTTTTGAGATGTATGGGGTTTTTTTTAACCTCATGAATTTACCATTAGTGCACGGAGACCTTGACATTTTTGTAAGCCCTTTTGCTGTTATTTTCAGGTTTTCCTACCCAAGTTGGAATATTTTTGGGGACTGTAACATTATTACTATTTATTATTTGTCATTATTAAAAGTTGTAGCTCTGTTGTAGACTGGTAGAGTCTAGTCAGCACCACTGACCTATGATGTTATTTTACCATGACTAAGACGTACTAAATGAGCTAGCCAACCTTCAGCTTCCAGTAAAGTTGATGAGCTTCATTTCTAAGTGTTGCAAAAGGAATGATTCAGTATGAGGCCTGCTGTCCACAGCTGTTTATGTTGTAAGATGGTTTTTTTTGTTTTTTTTTTCCATTTTCTGCTTTTTGGAATATGTCATGGCCTTCATTAGAAGTGAATGTGGTGATATTAGACAGCCCACAAAATATTTGCCTAATACTTTATTTTTAAGAGTTATGCTTTCATACTTGGTGATTGGTTGTAGATATGATGGCATGTTTTTGCTCTAAAAATTAAAATTACTATTATTAACAAAGGGTTACATTTTTAGTTGGTCTGGCATGCATTGTTTTCCCCTACTCACCAGAGAGCCTTTAATTATTAGTAGCCTCCTAGTGTCAAAGTCCAGACATCTGCAGCGATGCTTTTGGAACGAGTAACCACAGTGTGATATGAGTAACGCTGTATGTAGGAACGAAGCTTTTTTTCCCGTGAAGTCTTTACTACGTTTTGCCAAAATCTGCTGATTAAAAAGGAAAACATTTCCACTGAAATAATTCCTTCTGCTAAATCATCTCACTGTTGTGTCTGTCACTGCAAGTTCTAGCTTGGAACATTTTTTTTTTTCGTTCCTGTCAGACATATTATAGTTCCTACCAGACAAAACATTAACCAGATGTGTCTACTATGCTGACTTTTCCTTTTTTCCAACTGTATCTATAAGCCATGACTGAAAGACTTTTTGCTGATAAATTTATCTGCTTCGGGACCTGTCTTGGCAGCACTAGTTAGGTCCGCTTTTCCTAGACAGTCATCTAAAAGGAATCAGGTTTCTGAGAACCGTCTTGTGTAGTAGCTTGGACATTGATATTAGCACGAGTTAATGATGTAGGTAATGGCTGCGGTTTTGATCTCATGTAGTGATCATTTCGGTCGTAATATTGACATTCGTCTTATCTTCATCATCCGGATCAAATAGATTACCTTGAGGTAGTTGGTAAATCAGAATTGTTCTTTGGCATATCTTACCTTTCGCTAAATAGTATCCATTTCAGATTGGGATTATTTACACAGAAAAACAACAGTGACATGATGTTGCATACTTTCAGGAGCATTGTTTGAGGCTGCCAGCCGCAGTTACAACAAGGAAAGGAATGTCTCAGTTATCAAAACAATATTTTGGGCAAGGTTTTGTGCAAATTCAAGGAAAGAAATGTATATTTTTTCATTATGCTGTGAGATGGCAGGTTTCTGGAATTCAGGGTGATAGCAGACTGGAATTTGGAAAAGAAAGTGGTTCCAGATGTTGTCAGGGTATCTTGCAGACGTCTGGCTTGTTCTCTAGCCCCAAGGTAATTTGTCTTCTAATTATTGTCCCATTCTTCTTATATCAGCCATGTGAGATTTGGGCACTTGTGCTTCATGCTAATTCACAATCATATAAGGTTTTTATTATTATTATTATTATTATTATTATTATTATTATTATTATTATTATTATTATTATTATATGGTCCATGATGTGCTTTTACTATATTATGGGTGTGATGATATCGGATTCCTCTAGAGGTAATTCTCATTATGGATCTAAGCTTTTATGATATCTGGTACATGAGTGTATAATGAGCTCCCTGTCTTTCATCTGTTTGCGTACAATTTATGCACATTTATGGATATTTTTAGTCCTTCATTATGAGCCAAGATGTCATTCTAAGGATGGTACATCCACCTCAAACTCTTTAGTACCTAGAAGGGCATTTAGAGAGTGCAGACCTCTGCTATGGACAGTATTTGAATCTTGTATGATATGCAAATCTGCAACTGCAACCACTTTATATGTCTGGATATACGACCCCGTTTTCAAAACTAAATGTAAAATGTGAATAACAACATGAAGATTAGTTAGAATGCGATGATTTGCATATCATGTAAACCCATAGTCAGTTGAAATTTAAGAAAGTGAATTCTTCACTGTCAAATGTTGAAAGTGGGAACTTTTTTGGAAAATGTATGCTTATTTAGAATTTGATTCCAGCACCAAGCTGGGACGGGGCAACAAAAGACTGGAAAGGTTGTGAAATACTAAGAAGATGTTTCTGATGGAACATCTCGGAACTTGTTAGGTTAATCGGGTACTGGACAATAACACGATTGGGTATAAAAAGAGGATCCCTGAAAGGCAGAGTTTCTCAGCAGTAAAAATGGGGATGAGTTCACTACTCTCAGTCTTTTTGGAAATGGGCTTGTATTTCCAATAGAGTCTTTGTATTTCAGCATTGGCTATGTTTTATAACAACTGAACTTTAATGCCATTTACTGGATTTTAAGTTGTATGGCACTGTTGAGCACACAGACTTCTGCCAAGCCCTAATGTCATATCTCACAATAGTATCAAAAGTGAAACTAAATTTGTGGATCATGACTCGGATCCAGTCCAATATTTAACCCGATTCATCCTTGGCCTGTGCTACAACCTGCCATCAAGTTTCATAGAAATCAGATTTGTGCAATCCTTATTACAGTCAGACAAACAAACAGACAAACTCAACGCACTGGAAACATAACCTCCTTGGCAAAGGTAAAAATGGGAACGACAGGAACACTTCCTCCTACATGTAGAGCTTTCTCGTCAATTCTGTGGTTGACATACTGAATTACAATAGCGCTTCAGAATCAGCTTGCCACTAACAACCCACTTAGAAAAATCTGACAACTCTTTTTTGCTGACTTTATAGTGTACCATACAACATGCAGTGTGATGTTAATCTCAACAGTTTATTCTCAGTTGTGCAGTAGTTCGGTTGAAACAGCATTAAGTCTTTCATATGTTTAATACTCAATGGGTTGACTGATTTTTAAAAATTTGCACCAGAAGTTACTGTTCCAGGGTAAGATCAAACAGTGATTAAACACATTTTTTCTCATTAGTTTTTTATTCATAGCCACACATTCTTTAATTTTATTATCACTATATAATAAATACTAACAATGGGCTTGTTTTATCAAGCTGGGAAGGAACAGATTTACAGTGAACCCCCGCCTACCACAGGGGTTACGTTCCGGCGCCCCCTTGCGAAAGGTGAAACCTGTGATGTTACATTAATTTTATTATTTATATATATTTTAAGGCTTAATAAACCCTTCCCACTCTCTTATTAACCTTTCCCAC
>JAQLOM010000005.1:17035478-17048597 GCA_030068315.1 Chrysichthys thysi
TATATTATATATATATAAATCATTAGTATAAGCATTTACATTTGATCATCACATTTTAAATTTGGTATTTATGAAAACCCTGTAGATAAGAAAAAAGTCTGCTACTCATACTCCTGACTGTGTTTAAATTTATGCATAAGAAGACCTTATAGTTGATCGACTTCAAATAAGCCTGGATTACTGCACTGTTAAAAATGGACTATATAAAAGCAGACACCCTTATCCAGTGGTGCTTGGAGAAATTCTTTAGTGTCACTATCAAAAACATATCCTCATGCTAGTTCACTCGGTCCAGGACTACAAATCGTATTGAGAACATTGTGTGAAAACCAATGATTTTTATTTTATTTTATTAATGAATGAATGAATGAATGAATGAAAAATAACATAGGTGAGCCAAAACAAACCCGTTAATTAAGACAAATGAAACTAATCATTCAATTATGACGTGTTAACGGAGGACAGGCTGGTCTGTCTGCACACAGCGGTATGCCTTAGCTGACGTAAAATGTAGTGCTTGCTCTTTGTTGTTGTTATTATATATAATTAAATAGTTTTACTGACATGCTATTGAGTCATAATAATTTCCACTTCTGTTTTTCAGGCTTAACCATGATTGTTTGATTGTGCTTGCAGTTGTTTTCACATTTTGCCTTTCTTGTGCATTTTACTGGTAACTTAAACACAACTTTACTGACACTTCATCATTTTTTTGGGAAATGGAAGGAAACACAGGAAGAACATATACACAGATATGGGAACTAGAACTGTGAGGCGGCAATGTTACCTGCTCCATCTCCATGCTGCCATGTTCCGATCTATTAAAGGACAATACTGTACAAATGTATTAGGCACCTTAAATCATGGAGAAAAAAAAACAGATTTACGATTTCTCCTTTAGTGCGTCAGTAGTAAAAGAACAAATCTTTTGTTCAAAGAGATAAATGATAAAGAAAGTGTTACATTAAATAATATATCAGTAGTGCAAGCACCACCTTTTACATTATCTGGGGCCTGAAGGGACACACGATTCCTAGACAACTGGTGCAGACTATTTGTATATTTGTCAAATACAGATATTTGAATTGCTAAGCAAATAGATAATGATGTTGCATTACACTCCCACTGTTTTCCACTTACTACTTTGTAAGGAGCTTCAGTATTTCTTTTTTCTCACCACATGCCCCTGCTTTCAGGACAGACCAGCGGTGGTTCAGTGAAAACATAGGTCCTTGTTAAGAAGTCTGCCACTAATGGTACTGCTATCCACCACAACAATCCAGCAAACTGCTGTTGAGAAAACCGTTAATAAATGTTTAGATTAATAACAGATATTAGTACCTGACTGCGGGGTATCACTTATTATAAGAAGCAGTGCTATGAGTGAGGTAGAAGGAATTTTGTTGAAGGTAGGAGTCTTTTGTTGAAACAGAGTTCAATCAGATTATTGCTCTCAAATCGTGAAATCATCATAAGATATAGGCTTAAGATAAATCACTTAAAATTGCTGCAAGAGCTTTTCTTTTCTTAAGAACCCTCTGATCTTTACATCCTGAGAGCACTCCCTAAAGTTCGGTATTTAATAATTTCAAACTGTATAATAATTAATGTCCCTGTGACTCCTGCTTATTTGTAGCCTACTTCTGCGTGTACTGGCAGTGTACAGAATACGTGTTGACATTTAGTTACTGATTATTGAACCCGGGAGAGTCACCGAGATATTTATTAATACAGAGTTTTAAATGAATAACCATATAGTAAAACCTTAGTAGGAAGTATCAGGATGTAAAGATCAGAACTTTCTTAAGGAAAAAAACAGCAATTAAGAGTCCCAAATGTCAAGGTGATGTGAACATCTGACAATGAAACACTAAGTCTAGCAGTATGGTTTTGATGGAAAATACATTCGACCAACAGTTTCGTTCTACTGTTTCATTCCACAAGTAAACTTGCTTGTTTTTCTTGCTTTTTTTTTTTTTTTTTTGGATTGACAAGTAATTAGCCAGGCCTACTTGTTAAATGCATTTCGTACAAAAGTAGCAAACTGCATAACTAGTTTGGGGAAAAAACAACGCTTAAGTGTCTAAGGTATTTAGGTGATACAGCTTTAATCATGGATCACATGGACTGGGACTATAACATTTGAAGAAAAAAAAACCTTCATTTTTGCTAAAGACAGTCTTTTACCTTCGGTAATCAATTCAGGATGTCAACCAGGAACTTTAAGGAAAACTTGAAAAAAAAAAAACTAAAACAGATTCAGTCTTATTGTGGTAATAGAATCTAGTGTTTTTATGTCTTATATAATTAAATTGTAATATAATAGTTATATACAGTAATAATAATTAAAATTTAGAAATTCTATGTTGCTTGATGAGTAGCTGTATTCTAGAACAGGGGTCCCCAACCACCGGCGTTCTTTTGGTACCGGGCTGGGAAAAAAAAATAACCTTCCTGAATTTTTTAGTTATTTTATTTTCATTAGTTTCCTGGATAACTTATTTTGAAAAATTCCACTCTCGTCGCACTACTGCACCTGACCCAGAGAATGTAGAGCTTTAAGCTGCTGCTTGTGGGGAGGAAGCCCCGCCCTCTTCCATCGCAAAATTTTGGGGACCACTGTTTTAGAACATGTGTATTTGAATTATCTCGCCAGCGTCCAGAAATAAAAGCCTGAAAGTTTTACAGACATTGCATATCAGTGTATTTTCACAAGATTTTCACAAGATTCATAAGTTTCAGCCCAAGAAATAAAAATATATTATTAGAAATTCTTAAATATAATATATGTATTTATCATGTATGCATATAAATACATGTTTGTTATTAATCTCGATTATCCTGACCGTGGTCAAATTCTGTTTGAACCACAAAGTCAGTAATAAGAATTGTTTATTATAGTCCAGATTAGCGCTATCCGCACCACTCAGTATCTTCCATGCTTCCAGTGAAGTCAGAAAGTCCATACATCGGTTTTCCATTAATATATAAAACGCATCACACGGCACAGTTTTTCCTTCACTGGTGGAGTTTGTCCATAACCTGCAATACATCATCCAATATAGAGGGCCCCAGGTCTAGATTAAAAGTGAAAGTTGTGTCAATTTCATCTGGTTGGAACTCCTCAGGACCGGTCTGTGTTGAATCTCTACCTGAGCTGAGGCTCCCTCTGCCAGAACTTTTACTGACAGAGGCCTCTTCTTGATGCAGTTCGTAAGCTTCTTCCTCTATATCTTCAGTGTCCAGCAGTGGCAGAGAGTTACATTTTTTGCGTCTTTCAGCTGAAGGTCGGTATTGGAGCTCCCAGTCATCAGTGTCCTGGCCCAGCTCTGTTTCATTCAGGTTGAGGCGAGGAGGCTTTGTAGGGGGCAAACAGGCCTGGAGCAGGTTTTGCTCACTCTGAGAGCTTTGCAGCAGAAACCTGTGGCCCTGCTTCAGGAAAGAGAGATCTCCAAAGCTGCCCTCGTTTGCGTCCGAGTCGATGTGAGTGAGGTGTCGGAAATCTGCCAGTGGAAGACTGATCATATTGACGGACAGATCTTTCCGCTTTGATGATCTCCTTGACCACCTCCATGAAGGAGGCTTACCTTGTAATGTTGTCCTTAGGGGCATCCCACTGAATTTGGTCAAAGGCAAAAAATTATAGGTTCCTTTTTGAAGGTTGTTATGGTAAGTCGATGTAAGGGATCTTTATGTATATCACATGATGGAGCACTTTATTCTAAAAGAAAAACATGTAAAGCAAGGACAAAGTCAAGCATAGTCATGTAAGTGTATTTCGGCACATTAACTGATGATGATGATGATGATTATTTTCATAAATGTATATTTGCTGTTCTTCAAAATCTGATATACAGCTTTGTCTTTAAGAAGGTCATAAGATTTGACAGGACAGTAGGCATGGTTTTAAACTTGTGACCACACGTTTATCCAGTAGTTGAATAAGGAAATAAAACAGTCTTCATATTTTATATCCATTATTTATGATAAACTGTACCCTTTACTCTTAATCATCAGTTCTATCTGCATTTCTAAGCATTGTAATGTGATGTGAGTGTCAATGTTTAGACCAGTTACAAATCTTCATCTGTAACAGATGCTACTTGTCTGGCCTTCAGATCAAATCGATCATAATCTGAATCAAGTCCTCAATACAGAAATTCCTGCTAAAATATTCTGAAAGCTTGTAGGTTTTTTCTTTCAGGAAGCTACGAAAAGTAAGACTCTTTTCAATTAATTCACAGGCAAACACTTTGCACAGGTTGGCCTGTCGACAGTCCCGTGGACTTGAGATTTGTATCCCCCAAAGACCCCCTGTAGATTCACACACTTCAGATCCGTTCTCGTGACTTAAAACACTCACTGCATAAATGTGTATAGTACAAGAGCGAACATGTTTTCTTGTCCAATAAAGGTTTTATCGTCACTTTAGTAGCAGCGGGAGATGAGGGAACGTGGATATAACAGCATTCCTTTTTAACCATGTAAGAATAAGGGAGGGAGAGGAGTGGCCCATTTTAAGGAAGCTTTAAGGAGTTCATCTGCCAAGTCAAAATTAACGTGGGCCTGAACCAACAAAACTTTGCCAAGACACCTCACAACCCCTATGAAAATACACCTCCTGTTCCCGCTCTTCCATGTCTTTCCTGTAGTCTCTCATTATTCAGTTTTGAGAAATACTGGTTTATATTATGCACGTTCAGAACCTCAGGGTTTTGTTTTTTCCCTTAATTAGTAGCATGAGTCTCAGTCAGACCTAGTCACTGTTAAAGCAGATAACTCAGGCTGACTGTCAATTTCCCCAACACTTCACACGTGATTGTCAGTTTACCAGAATGAGGCACATCCTTGAGGCATTTTGGATTAAATGATGACTTGTTCAGCTCTAAGGTTCTGGGAAACGTAGAATAAACCCTGTTGTCATTGTTTTGGCTAGCCTATATCAATGATTTTTTTTTGATCAGGATAATGAATTCTGTTATTATAAATATAGTCTATTGTCTGTGAACTGACTGACTGACTGTTCTATCCATTGTATCAAAGTCACCCCCCCCCCAGATATACACATTAATCCATGAAAAAACATTAACACACCTCTGATTTTTATGTAGCCCACTTCTTTCAAGTTCACCAATGGAAATAAAATAGTAGTCCCTTAGTGTATTAAGAGTAAAAACATATTTCCTTACCTTGATCTAAATCCTTAAAAAAGTGTTCATCTCTTTGGCTGAAAATTCAGACAAATACAGAATCTCCACAGTTCGTCGACTTTTGTAGCTTGTGAGTGCTAAGGTCCAAAGTCAGGTGTGACGGTTGATAGTGTTGTGTTACAGTTACGCAGGTGAGGTCTGAATAGAAGGCGTGTCTGTCTGAGCAGGTGGAGTGATTTTTTTTTCTTTCCAACCCACCACGTCAAAATCTTTGTCATCTCATCACCATCATGTGACATCACCTTGATGTACAACAAATTGTACAAATCCTTCAAATTGTACCCTATCTCACGGTTAACTTAGTGCTGCATTCCTCCCTTCCCTTTTCGCTAATTTACCCTGTTCTTCTTCATACACTTGTAAAAGTTGAGGTATTTCACTCTGACCGAGCTGAGTTAAGTTAAGAGGAAGAACAAGAAGAGTTAAATGATCAATCATTTATGTGTCATTGTGTAGCTTTGCTGATTTCCTGAATTGTTTGCTTTCCTAAGTCCGTCTTCATCCCAAGTTTCAGTAGATTCTGGATGATTGGAATGGAATGCAGACAAGTTTGGAATAAAGGTGTTCATAGTTCGGGACATGTATAGGCTGGCTGCAGTTGCACAAACAGCATTTACAAAGAAGAACCTGTTTCAGCTCCCACACCCACACACTGCATATTGACATCACTGCATCTTCTGTCTGTATTTTATGTTGCAGTGGATACTTATAGGACAGCAATAGTAGAATGAAATGTAACACTTTGGTCCTTGTTTTAATGCACTGTTTTAGGAATGTACACTTTTCTAGGACATTATTTAGTGTTTATCACTTAGCCTAACTTATCATTTAGGCTTTCAGGCCTGAACACTGCCAACTTAACAACTAAACAGCCTGTAGTTTTCACTACAGAAAAAACTGAGTAAGTGCCACTTACAGCATATGCGCTCTCAGCTCACCATGCTGATTAAAATCAGACTGTGCTAAAAAATTATTCAGAAACTTGTCAGGGGTCATTGTGATTCAGTGATTGAGGCCAAATCTCAGAATGTATAACCCGGAACAGAGATCTTAATATAGATTACCATACACACCTTCTAATTCAGTGTTTTTTCTTCATTAAGTAATGATGGACTGTCATTTCTTTTTACTTATATGAGTGGTTCTTGGCATAATATGGATTATTACAGTTGTTAGATAGTGCTATTGACTGTATACTAACATTTCCCCCCGACACAATTGTTATATATGTGCCATGAGGTGTTTCATAATTTTGATGTCTTTTTCTACAAGGTAACACCCTATGAATGAGGAGGCATGTTTAAACTTTTGAGTGGGACTGTATACATTCTATTCTACTTTCAGAACATGGACTATTTTATGTTAATTAATAGAATAGATCATGATAAATACATTAATAACCTTAGACTTTGGACTTTCGAGGGCTTGCTAACATGCCAAATATTTGTAACATATCAGCACACTATAGATAAAGGACACAGACATATAGGTGGTGTTACAGACAGTGTCAGGAAACAAATTCAAAGACAAACCAACAAAGCAACTTATGAAGGCACTGGGCAAGACAAGAGCTGCCAGAACGGCTCAATGTGTCTTGGCATGATTTCTGGACCTGTGCTGGGGAGATGAAGCCCATTCTTTCAGAAGATATCTCCTTAGTTGGTCTTTTGATGATGGCGGTGATGAGTGCTATCTAACCCTGAAGAGCAGCTGTTTTTCCTGACATATCGCTCAAATACCCAAGTATCACCACCAGTTGAATAGACTTTGATTGAAGCTCTTGTCATCTGTGCCGCAATAATGAAGCCGCTTTCAAACTTACTTAGATCTCCACTCAACGTAACGCTTTGCTGCAGAGAATGATATGATGTTAACTGCTTAATTGGATCATGTAGCCTTGTTGGTCTGGAACCATTTGCATTCATTTCTCCACTCTAGGAAGAGTATTTCAGTCTAGTTTTAGGATTTTCCTTGCACGGTTCATTCAAACATACATCTAAAGATATTCACAAATTATATTTACTAATAACTTTACACTGTAGCACGGCTTTGGAAATCTACCATACCTGATTAGATCTGTAGGTTATTTGTAATTGTAACCTGAATTCATTCAGTTGGAAATGGTTGCAGATATTTTAATCTAATTCATTCTGAGACTTTTTGGTTGATGGTACTGACTATGAAATATGAAATGCCTGTAAAAATTGAGTAAAGACCAGTGAAAATATGCAATGGTTCTAATTATTAAGAGAGCATGTGCTATCAGTAATATTGAGCCAGACATATCAGTTCCTTGTCAAGCATAGCTTATGCTTCCGCTCAGTTTAATGACTCTGGGATGACCTGCGCCTGGGACAGATACTACATTGTTTAGAAGACCAAAGTGGTTCATATCAAGATTTGAACTTGACAGGAAGTCGTCCTTCTGTTGGACACATGCTGTTCCTGGACATGCTCCCAGTTTTCTTGACCGGCGCCTTCTGGAGTGTGAAAGCCGAAATGTCTTAGTGATTGTCGTTTGTTCTATGAGTGCTCTCATACTTGTGCAATAAACGTTTACTCTTCCCTTGTCTCCATCAAAAGAATCAGTCCTTTCTCCACAGATGCAATCACTCATGCAACCAAAACAATGTCGGCTCTCGCTACAGAATTTAGCCAAAGTGCAACTGCACATTTTAACCTCTCTCATTCCACTTTTCTGCATCCGTCCACACTTTCATTACTTTCCCTTTGGGTTTCATTCAAAAGGATAATCAAGACATTGATGAAGCTTTGTGCTATCTGAAGTCTTGGTAAAGCACCAAGTTTGGTGTTTCATGAGAAATAAAGTTAGAACTACTTTCATGTTCTGCTTGGCGTGTCTCTTGGAGTCAGACTTGATTATTCTGGCCTTTACTTATGAGGAGGATGGATTGAAGAGGGAGATTTTAGCCAAGTTCAGGCCATCATTGGATTCTCTAGTGTTTGGTTCGGCTCTGGGATGCGTAACCCTAGTGGGCTTGGGAAAAGTATTTCCAGATCCAACTTTGGGCAGGCTTTTAGCTTTAAACTGGCTTTTTTTTTGTGCATATATTCATTTGTGTGCTTCTTGTGGATTTGGTTCTAATGGTTTGGTCCATAAACACAAGCAAAACAATTACTGCTTTGTCTATGTACTTCTGCCTTCTTTGCCATTCCCTTTGATTTTTGCATGAGTTTGCTTGAAGGGATCTTGGATTTCTTTTGCCATCTGTAATATCAGGGGTTATTGTTTAGTCTAATGGCAAATTTGTCCAGTTGAATGTCAAATATAAGGGCCTTTGCACAATTTGTAATTGGAAAGTAAAACTGAGAAATAACACCTGGCCCCACAAAGACTGTATTTAACGCAGTTCCTATATACATGTCATTGCCAGGCACATCAGTGTGAGATATAACAGAATTTAGAGCCTTTATAAACTTCCATATAGTCCTGATAGTAGACGGCTCAAGCTGGATTTGTGCTTGACAGTGCTTGATAATGCTGGATATGCATAAAAATCTTAGAAGGTGTGTAACTCTTAAGTGCAAGTTCATGTTACAAAATCCGACTGAGTAAAAGTATTTACCTACTTCTGGGTTTTGGCAAAGAACGGTTTCTCATTATTAGTTGATATTTCCAATCTTGAGCTTCCTTGGAGATTTGGGAGACAGAAGTAAACATTGCTTGGGAAGCTTCACTCCAAGCAGGATTTGTTAATCACATAGATGAGCTAAGAGACTGTTTGCACATTTTGTGACAGATTTGGATGATGCATTTCTCTATATGCCAGAAATAGTGTTGAGCACGAAATGCCTCCTACCTTGATGGCAAACACCACGTTCATTGTTTGACTAGAAACTGACATTTTCAGCTGCAACCTTTCGTATTGTTTTCTGATTACATAATGTCCCCATGACTGAGGTTTGGTCTGGGATTGCCTCACCACACAATGCTGGAAATAGCTTAATTCTGCATTCTTCTATTCAAGTGCAGTCTCCTCAGTATTACAGAAGTGCTATACAAATTAGGTGTGCACATGGATGTACGCCTTACTATCTAGTACTATATGAATAATTTAGTAACTCAACAGCTGGCAATATCGTTAGCCATATGGGAAGGCACCTGCAGGTACCTGCAGTATGTTATATAGGAGGAAAAGGAAGAAGCATATAATAATTTATTATATTATATATTATATTATATTATACTGTGGTGCCCCACATAACGAACGCCGCCGCGAACGCGTGCATGACTTGCAAAATGAATGTGCTCTGCATAACGAACCGCACGTCACGGTCTCGAATTTTCGCGGCCACCTGGAACAGATTACATGATTTCCCATAGTTAGTGAGCTACTTGGTTTTCATGATCTTGATAGGAAAAAACGGAGAAGAGGATTAAAGACACACCTGTCAAAAGGTCACACATCTACGCAGGCATAGGTTTTTCTTTATTTTGACTATTTTCTACATTGAAGAACAATGAGTTAGATGAAGTGATTATTAGGCTACTCTAAATTACTCATAGGTGTGAATGTAAGTGTGAATCATTGTCTGTCTCTGTGTGTTGGCCCTGCCCAGGGCGCACCCCGCCTCTCCCCCCCGAAATCTGCTGGGATTGGCTCCAGCTTCCCCCATGACCCTGAACAGGATTAAGTGGTAGAATATGAGATGACATGTGCCTTTTCAAGAGTTAATTAGTGGAATTTGAGACCATCAGTTGTGTTGTGTTGAGGTAGTGTTGGTTTACAGTAAATAGCCCTATTCGACAACTGTAGCACAACTGTTAACAACCGTTCAACTAAGTAAAGCAAAATGACAGACCATTACTACTTGAAGGCATATCTTGTCTTTTAAGTAATAAAAATAAACTAAAAAAACCCCAAACAAACCCTGAATTAGAAGGTGTGTCTAAACTTTTGACTGATACTGTATATGAAAAGCTGAGCCACTTTGTTATTTTCACTGATTCATTACTGAGCCTCTGCATAAAGACTGATTCTGGCCTGAAAGCTGAAAAAGTATCAGACCAGATTTGACTTTTTTTTTTTGTTGTTATTTGTTTACTCTGATCCTGTTCTGTATTTTATGCGGTGACAGTGTGGAATGTTGGTTGATATGAAATATATTTCTCACGTGAAACAAGGGACAATTTTTCTGAAGTCTGCCCCAATCATAGCTTTTATGGTTTATTTGATTTGCTAACAGAAGTGTTGTTGTTTCAGGCACAGTAAACAAATATCCAGATAGTTTTTGAAGACATAAAACTGACAAGATGTTGGGGAAGGAAAAGAGAAATGTAAAAACTTTGTCTTCACTTGTTTTTTGTAAATAGGAAAAAATATCTCTTTGAAAACAATGATGTCATACCGTCAATCCGTGCGTGGCTATCGGGATTTTCTGTGTGTTATGTGAATATGCTAGGACATTGTTTATCATGACTGAGTAGGCGGATACTCTATAGGCTGAAAGTTCTTATTTGATAGCATTTTTAGAAATACATTATATTTTATTGTTACACCGTCAAGTGGGGCCGCCATAGTATGATGAGCACTGTACTGCTCCTAACTCCATCACTCCAGCAGTGCAAACTGCGACAAACAGATATTTGGGATTTGGCCTGGGAAAACACATTGTATTCAAGTGTAAGCAATAATTGCACCTAAAGCACCAGTTCTACCTCACTGTCAGCTCATTGTCAAAAAAGAGGATCTTGACAGTATTTATATAAGCATTTTATTGATAATGTAAAAAGTCGGATTGGTGCATCTTTCCTTAAAGGCTTTCTAGCTCAGTTCAGTTTTCCACCATGTTTGATAGTGGTTTCTCTGCTGATTCAAAATTAATGCATACTCTATTAAAAAAAAATGCTGTGTGCACCTTAACTTTAAAAGATTTGTTTAGGAGTTTGCAGAGCATCTTTAGTACCATTACATTCTTTCGCTATTCGCCAACCTCTCATTTATTTTTGTTCTAACATTAAAAAATACCAGGCCTCAATAGATGTTTGAGGTATCAGTAAATGTGAGAGGAATTTGCTAATCAGTTTGCAAGCGGTTTAATAAATTTACATGAATACATATGATTATTGTTGAATGTAAGGAGGGGTATTAGCAAGGAGGGGCTGTTATCTGTTTAAGATTTACTCACTACATTTAAGTTGAGGGGAATGGTGTATTCCTTTGAATCTCTTGAGGTCTCTACGGCAGGGGTGTCCAAGCTTATTGGGAAAAAGCTAACTTTTACCAAAATACATAACTCAAAATGTTTAATCAACTTGACAGGTTGAATCCACACTGGCTCTTTCCTGATGATAGGGGACATGGCTAATCTACCGTCACACAATCTACCTTCACAATCTACCTTAACTGACCACGGTGCATACCATATACATACAGCAGTCAAGATACTAGGCTTTTTATTTGAATCACCCGATAATAACCACAAGCTGTTGGTTAATCCCTGCCTCTCTGCTTTGATCTCTGGCTTTGTTCTTCAAAAAAGTGGAGGAACTTGTCCTTCTGCAAACACACAGAAACCAAACATTATTAGGAAGTAGCATTTTACACTACTGTAAACTGCTCTGCCATAGTAGCCATGTTGATGGAGATACCTCACAGACGTACTTCAACTCACTTGGACATCAGCAGCCTTACAACAACTTTTTCAACAATCCAATTGACAGTCCTAAGACACCTGTCAGAGGGCCCAAGTCGACCTGAGCGGGATGCTGTTGGTTTCTTTCCGTTGCTTTTCAAGTGTACAATCACTCTTTGACAGTTGACTGTGGCAAGAGGAATCCTAAGGTTTTCTGCAGTTACATGCTGGCCAAGTCCACTCTCCGACTGACCCCCCATACACACACACATATATGCATGCTGTTAGACCCCCGTTCTGTACTATAGCCCTTTGTCCTTTTGCAAAGTCTTCAGGGAACGTGCAGTTCACAGGCATGCGGCACCTTGAATCTGGTGTTTGTTTGACTTATTGAAGAGGTTCAGGCACACATTTCTTGTATACATATCAATCTCCGTTAATGATCCAGTTCTTTTGCTGGCATTAATCAAGTCAGACACATCCCACTGCTACAAAAGAATGAGAATTAAAAAAAAAAAAAACCACCAAGCATGTACTGACTGTTTTTACTGCTGTGTTTGATAAAATTGATGTGCGTAAACCTTTGGCAAGATCATAAAGTAAATAAAATCATTTCCATGTTGTTTTAGTAAAATATATTTACGTTTTCTAAATTAAGTAAGTTAGGCAGAAAAAAGGCGCTTGCTTTATGACCACTTTGGGAGCACGGCCTCCTCTAAAATTACATTATAATGCATCAGTGAAGTGTTTACCTCTGTGTCTGTCAAATATTACAGCTCACAGTGTACAGTGAAGTTGATTGGCTGACTGGTAGTACTGTCACCAAGTAAAGTGCATGCACTGGTGCTATGTTTGGTACTACACTGTGCTTCCCCTCTTTTAAAAACCACCAGCCACCAATCTGGGAGCACATTATGATATCAAAAGTAGTTCTGCTCATCATAGTGATTTTTTTTATACAGTATAAGTTGACGTCAATACATAAGGCTATAATTTAACCTTTCAAAAAATGCCATGATGTTAAGTGACATGATTTCAAGTGCACAGTGTCTGCTCCCACATAGTTACTTGCGAGGTGCAAAATAATCCACTTCACTGTGACGCACTCTGTCTGTTCTCACTGGGTTGATGCGAAAATTATGAACTCTGTTGAAAGGGTAGAGAGTGCTTTGGTGCTCATCTTCATTGCCCTGTCACCAATAATCATGGTTTCTGGGGCTTTTAGCATATAGTCATTCTCTCTCTCTCTCACACACACACACACACACACACACACACACACACACACACACACACACACACACACACACAC
>JAQLOM010000005.1:17150350-17161591 GCA_030068315.1 Chrysichthys thysi
CGGTGGATTGGTGACCTGCCCAGGGCGTTTCCCGCCTCTCACCCGATGTCAGCTGGGATTGGCGCCAGCTTCCCCCCGCGACCCTGTACAGGATTAAGCGGCTAAAGACGAATAAATATATATATGTGTGTGTGTGTATTTTGTGATATTTTGATGTATTAAACATCAGGCTACATAATATTAGAATTTAATCATTGTGACCTTCAGTGCAGGCCGGCAATCAAGCAGTAAAGATTTATTATTTATTCAGTAAAGATTTAGAAGATCATATAAACTGTACATGAATATTAACCAAGGGTCTTTTGCCTGCTGAATGTAAGGACAAAAATACTGGAGAACTGGGCGAGAAGGTCCTGCGAGGCATGAAGGAGTCGAGAGAGCAAGAGGAGTGTCTGTGTGAAATCCAACAGCAGCTGCAGCTCCTCACACAGAGACAACACCCAGATGTGAGTTCAAAAAGGCTATGCTTCAATCAGACTAGGGGAAACACACAATGAATCACACCAAAGAAATCCAGACACTTGCACTGTAAGCATGTGATGATTGTAATGCTGAAGTTATACATCTCATTGTGTGTAAGATGAAATGCACTTACTTTTTTTTTTTTTTTTTTTTTTTTTTTTTTTTTTGTGTGTGGTGGTGGTGTTGGGGGGAGTTCAGGGAGGTTGTTTGTTTTTTTTTTCAAACCTGGGCCATGTCATCATACACAGCGTTAGTTTATAGGTCGGTGCTGTCTAGACATGTTTTGCCACCAAGTGGAAATTCTAGGAAGGTGGGAAGGCCCTAATTAACACCAGATCCTATACTGCCATGGGTAATGAGTTTTACTTATTTACTTTACTTTTACTTATCCATATCAAAATTAGTTTGCATATTATTAGGAGGCATCATCAAATATACCCAACGAAGCAAATTCTTTGTCTGTGTTAAAGGGTTTATTTACTTTATTGTGCTTATCAAACAATTGTGGTTATACAGATTTGTTCTCTTGGTTTTTTGTTGTTGTTTTTTTTCAAGTAAATGCACTATTTTATTTTATTTTTTTCTTAACTCAAATTGCCCTGTCTCCCTGGCTAGAATGTTCTCACTAGTGCCTCTCTTTTGGACATTTGTGACACACATTCAGTAGCAATTAGGAATGATAATGAATCTGTATTTTTGTACCTAGAAAAAGTAGAATAGTAGAAAAGTGTGTTCACTAGGTCATTAAGGTGAATGACATCTTATGTGATGCTGATCTTGTATTTTGCTATATGAGCATAATGTGAACTTAAATCAAAATGTGATTTGTTCTTTGTTTAAGGATTTAATTCCACAACCATTGAAAGTTAAAATGAACAACTTATTGGCAATAATAATAATAATAATAATAATAATAATAATTAATAATAATAATAATAATAATAATAATAATAATAATAATAAGCCTTTTGTGAAGATGTTTAAAATACAAAAGTCAAACAAGAGAAGAAAATGAGACTCAAAAGTATGGATTAACTTTATAGTATTACAGCTGTTCCAGTTATTCAGGTTAGCCAAAACAGGGCTTTCTCAAGAGCTGCTCCCGAAAGCCTTCTGTTTGCTGCCTAGTTACACAGGAGTCAGCCAAGCCTGGCAATGTATAGCACATCGCACAGTTTGATTTATGCCTCTGCTGTAGTGGAGAAAGTGAAAAAGTTAGAAGATCTTGGTTTGTGAAAAGATTTTCCTTTTTTGGTCAAAAGATTTGTTGTGTTCCTTAGGGACTGCGGGGGCTTTGAACCCCCCTTTTTTCCCCAATTTATTTGTTGTCTGTTTGTTTAATGAACATGAGTAACAAAATAAAAGTGAAAAAAGCTAAAAGGGTTAGAAGGCAGCAGAAAATTACAGGGCTAAACGGTAAACCTATTGCATTACTCCAGCAGTCAATTCCAGGAATGAGGACAGTGTCCTCCTTATGACCCTAGCATTATAGAACTGTCAGAAAAACTTCTTTAACTAAATAAGAGAGCTTACTTTAAGTAGGATGTTTTCCGTCTTTGCACGCAGTGACAGATACAGAGTTTAACTCATTTGGAGAAGCAAAACCCAGAGCTATTATGATGTGGCCTTAGAAAAATGAGTCCTAATGTATGATTAAGTGCAAAAGCTATTTTTCCTCTTTGGGTAAGAACCAGCTGTCATGAGGGATTTATTTATTTATTTATTTATTTATTTTTAAACAATGCAGTATTAGAACTAGATTTGTATTTTCTTTAATCAATCATTTTCAGGACACCTTTGCATAATAGTGTAGAAAACCTAGATACAAACTTGTAGATTTTTCCCTGCTAAAAATTCCAGCTACTACCTGCCAAAATACATGCTTAGTAGGTCAAGCAAGATAATTTTTGCCAGCTGTTAAGTGCTGATAGAAAGGAAACAGAATTGCTGCTATGTATTGACAAGTTTTTCTTAAAGAAATTCATACAACAGCAAGGCAGTGTCCAACACTGAGCAGTTTAGTCAAGTATTGTGTGGGGGATACAGATAGAGGTCAAGAGTGTCAGTTAAGGTTTACATCAAACATTAGAATAAAGAAAAAGTGAAAATCTCAACATGGCATTGTTGTTGGTACTGGATGGACTGGTTTAAATATTTCAGAAACTGCTGAGCTTCTGGGATTTTCAAACATAGCATTCTCTTTAATTCATGGCAATATGTGTAACACAAGATGTTACAGATATTAGATTTACAATTTTTGATATTATGTAGCACGCATGTAGTATATGTTAAGTACGCATCCTGCTAACCTGCTAATTTCCATTTATTGGGGTCTTTTGACTATATACAAAGCCTGTCTGATTTGATTTTTTTTAAGTAACATGAACACAAAATGAAAGAATGAGTTATCATCAGTTTTCATGGCTGTGATTTATATGTAATCAGGAACTTCAAAGCTCCCCATCATCATAGCCATAATGTTTTATGACAAACACATAACCTTGAATGTTAAAATTTAGTTTTGTAAAAAAAAAATACAAAAAAAAAAGTAAAGCAAAGAAACCTTGAGACATTTCTCACATGCAAAAGGGTTAATCAAAGGGGTAGCATGGTGGTGCGGAGGTTAGCACTGTAACCTCACAGCAAAACGGTTCTGCATTTGAACCTGCCATACCTGGAATCTTTCTGTGTGGAGCTTGCATGTTCTACCTGTGCCTGTGTGGGTTTCCTCTGCGTTCTCTGGTTTCCTCCCACAGTACAAAGACATGCAGATTAAGTCACCTGGCTACTCTAAATTACCCATAGGTGTGAATATCTCTTTGTTTTTATGATGCATTAGGTCTGCATTTAATTGGCGACCTGCCCTGGGTCTACCCTGTCTTTTACCTGAAGTCAGTTGGGATTGGCTTTAGCTTCCCCATGAACTTTAACTGAAGCTGATAATTTATGGATGAATGGACCTAATAAAAGTAGAGGTACCCATGATTAACTTCATGGTGTTTTTTAAAGCCATTCAATTAATTTTAACTTTATATCTTATCCTGGAATATGGGATCATTTTCAGGAAAGTGTGTTTGCACAATAGGTGCACCTGGTGCTGTAAAATTGTCTCATTTTTGTTGGCTGTTATGTAATCATGTAAAGCAATTCTTGTGTGTAATATTTTCCATCAGATGACTGCCCATTCTATTATGAATCCCTCATTTACAGTTGTCAGCAGACCTTGTGGTTTGAAGGTGACCTTTGGCTTCTTCTAAACATAAATCCATCTAGACATAGAAAATACATTGCTTCCATAGAGTATCTCCAGAGAGTATGCTGTGCAATGCTTTAGATCTGGCACCTCAGCCAAGACACCTGAAGCACTTTAAAAAAGAAGTTCCCTGCGTGGCATCCTTTCTGTCACCTGTCACCACAAACAATTTGTTCTGCTTTGTTTTCATGACAAAACATTTTTTAAAATTTAAATTCATACTAAGCCATACCTAATTCATTCCAAACTCATTCTTTTTGATAATTTATCTCAAGATATGCGCGTTGTTAAAATGTTGCCACCAACATTGGGGACATTTCCGGGGACAGTCCCCGTTTTTGATACCCTGTCCCCGGAAACCGGGGACGACTGGTCACCCTACTGTATGACAAGCGGAAGGTTTAGTGTTACTCTAGGCCCATACTTAAAGGATTTAGGTGATTGTGTCCTTTCACCAGGAGCATCTTGCTGTGGTTTACTTAAGTAACCCTTCATATCAGACAGGTGATGGGCCAAGGTATGAATCTTCACCAGCTCCTATACAGCGTTTGCTGTTTTCTTCAGCAGACCCACCAGCTATGGTTTGAAGTTCCTATGGATGGCCTGTAGCAGCTCTCTCATTTCTGTCTGAGACACAGATTGGCATTTTTCAGTGAACATCATGGGGTCTGAATATTCACGCATGCCACCATACTTAACTGGATTGATAGTCACAAAACTAAGCTGCTCAGGTTGTTGGAGATGTAGCTTTGTTGAGGTGTTGTGGGAAAACTTGCCCGTGGGTGCATTGTTAATAGTAGAGATTAGGTTATAGCAGTGAGCTTGAAGATGTTCTCTATTTGCCTGTCCCTTCTCTTGAAATAATTTAACTTTGATTATAGCTACTTCCAAGTCTGTGATAGTGTTTTAAGTCTTCCATGTTGTCCTTCTAATTTACAAATGAGCTTTCCTGTGTTGCTTGTCTTCTGGCCTAATCAGTCTACCAGCCAGCTTAAGCCAGCTTAAGCCAGCGTCCCACATCAGCAGCACTCACAATGAAGCAAAGGCCTTGTTACAGCTTATTTTTCAGGCTATTAAGTCTTTCCTCTATATATAATATCAGGGGGCAATATGTATATTAGATAAGTTACTGTAATTCATTCCATGTGAAAATATAAAGTAGAACGAAATGCCATTCTCTATCACAGAGAATAGGTTAAATCACCACATTGTTGTACAAGATTATAACTAAAAACCATGAAGTGTAAATGAAAATTTAAAGGGCAAATACAAGACATAAAATAAACATGACATGACACAACACTGTAGCTACACAGTAGAACATGCCCTGACTGTTATGAGTAAAGTCTGTTGTGCTGTTTGTGTATGTCTGGTAATATTAGTATAAGTGGTTCGGGTATAATGAATGCAAATCGGTGCAAATTACTAAGTAACATATATCATCTATGATTATGGTATAATGAAAAGTATATGTTGTGAACGTGATATGATGTATGAAAAATCCAGAGGACAGAGTAACTAGTAAGTAAAGTGACTAGTGACAGGTTTTGTGCCCCATGGAAGGCAGTATGTTATTGACAACATTGTTCCTAACAACTTGTGTAAATAAGCTGTTAAGGAATCTCAGCCTGGTCTGGATATTCCAGTATCTTCTGCCAAATGGCAGAGGAACAAAGAGTTTATGGGTGGGGTGGGAGGGTTACTGCTGGATTTATGAGGAAGCACATAGATGTCCTGTGTTGGAGGCAGACAGACCCCTGTGTTATTCTCTGCTTCAGTATCCATTGCAGTTCTAAGATACCAAATTCAATGAACAAGCAATAACTGTAACAAATACCGGCTAACGCTATGTGATCTGCTCCCCGGAGTACAATTTAAAGTGCAGAAACATAAAATTATTATTTTGACTTTGTATTTAACATAACTATCAACAAAAAGAACAAAATCCCGCATACATTTTCATTGGGATTTAGTCAGGAGATTGGCTAGGCCATGCAAGTCGTTCTATGTTTGGGTTGTGCAATGTCCATCTTGTCCCCAAATTTAGTTTCTTGACCAATGAGCTTAAATACTGCCCTAATATGATCTGGTACATTTCCCCATTCTTGTTTCCTTCAATGGGCGGTGTGTATTGTCCCAGTGCCGTTTGCAGAGAATTAGCACTATATCATGATTCTCCCATCTCTGTACTTCACTGTGGTAGGTATGTGTTCTTGGAATCATACACATAACCCTTATTTTCCTTTATTTTTTTTTTTGTGTCTGTCTGACTAGAGTATATAGTCATTTGAAAAATAATCCCCACCTTAATTCTGTGTTTTCATTTGTCAAGGCCTTAATAACAATTGTATGGTCGTCACCAACTTTTATTAACAAACAAATAACCTCAGATGACAACAAAAAAACACAGATTTCAATATGTAAAAAACACCAAATTTCAGTATGTAGTCATGTAATCAACATTCAGAAACCATGTGGGAAAGAACAAAGGTATCCTTCCTACTTCCAACAATTAAAAGTGTCATCAAGAAGTGTGACTACCTCTATAAAAGCAGAACTTTTGGCAGTTCAGTGTTCTGGAGTACTCAGGTGTGTGTCTGCACCATGCCAATTAGAAAAGACATCAGACATGACCTCAGAGAAGCAATTATTGTTGTTCATCAATCTGGGAAGGGTTATGAGGCCATCTCCAACCATTTGAAATTCACCATTCTACATTGAGAAGGACTGTGTACAAATGGAGAGCCTTCAAGACATCCGAGGAGTGGGCATTCTAGCAAATTCAATCCAAGGTCAGACCATTTAATGCTCACAGATATTGAAAAACCCATGTTCTACGTCATGTGACCTACAGGCTTTTGTAAGCATATTAAATGTTTATGTTCATGACAACACAATCAGAAAAAGACTGAATAAATATGGCTTTTATGGAAGGGTAGCTAGGAAAAAGCTACTTCTCTCAAAAAATAGTATGGCAGCATAAATGAGCCACAAAAGTTCTTGAGTGTTGAGGCCAAGGTGTGATGTTTGGTCATCGTGTACACTTCCACATTTGGTGAAAACCAAACACACACTATCATTACAAACACCTCATACCAAAGGACAACAATAAACTCAACTTTAAACCAGAAAAATGTCAGGCCATCTGTTCAGCAGATTAAGCTGGCCAAAATTGGGTCATGCAAAAGGACAATGGTCCCAAACACACAAGCAAATCGACATCTGAATGGCTAAAGAAAAAATATCAAAATCTTGGAATGACCAAATCAAAGTCCAGACCTAATCCCTAATTGGGATGTTGTGGTGAATTCTTAAGAGTGCTATGCATAAATGAATGCTGTCCGAAATCAATGAAATAATGCAATATAGTAAAGAAGAGTGGGACAAAATTTCTCTAAAATTATGTAACGAACTGCTACAGAAAATTTACTTCAAGGTAATGTTGTTAAAGTGTTTCTATATATAGCTTGAGTATAATTAGAATTTACCCATTATCATTTAGATCCACTACATTTATTTATGTATACTTTTTTTTCTTGAGGAAGGTGCGGTGTAAAGATCATCATACAACAGCTTTAGGTTCACTCCGAAGTACTGCCACGTTTCCCACTAACTCAAAACTGCTATCAAACATGCAGGTGGTGAGCTCCTTTGAAGTGCCAGCATTCTGTTTTATTCTGTTTCAACACTTTTCCACAATTAAGAAGGTAAACTCTGGCTTTTAAAGTGGAAATTGATGCAGGACACAGCAGATGGTTCTGATTAATGCCTCAGATAAAAGTCCTTGCATTCTGCACAATAATCTAGACATACTTTTCTTATATGTTGGTTGCATCCAGAATAGGGTTTCATTGTAAGGCCCTGTGTAAATGGACAAAACATGACACTGAGAAAGAAGTTGATATGAAACATAGATTTTTTTTTATATCTAGATTTAGTGTGGAGTCATTAGTGTTTATTGAAGTCAGCATAACAACTTGATTCTTGTTTCGTTGGTTTTACTTTACGTCTATATAAGCTATGGTCATTTTTTAAATAGATTTTTTTAAAAGAGAGAGAGAAAGTCTTTCCTTTTCCATATCTGATGATTATATTAGCATTAAGCAGTGCTTGCTTACTATGTGCTTAGTCCAACCTAACATTGATTGTGTTTTAGTGTGCAGCCAAGCATTATGTCTGGAGAAGTGGGTACCCACAGCAAGCAGTAATCGCGCATTTTGTTTTATCTAGAAACTTCACATGAGTGACTAGTATTTAGCATCCTATGCAATTCTTGTACAGTGTACAGAGATAGCCCAAGAGTTTCTGCAACTGTTTTAAGTTTCAGCGTGTTCAAACACATAAATCCCTGATCCAAAGGCATGTTTTCCCCAGGCCAACACAAGATTCCAGCACAAGAAAGTCAGTGTCAAATCCTGACCACTGACCTACTTTGCATTTTTCATAAAACATTTTCACAGGGTTTTGATTATGGTATGTTCTACCACTTAGGCTCAATTATCCTAATTTCCCAGGGATTGGGGGATTGATTTTGTGTCAGTATAAAAAAAAAAAATCCTGAGATCTGCTGTTATAGTGACAAGTTATTACTTTTGGTATGGAAAGACTACCATTTGGGGTTCCAAGTCTCTCTTACACAAAAGTTCCCATTATGCAAGCCTAGAGGAGGTTCAAGTCAAGACTAAAAACATACATCAAGTTTGTGGAGCCTGTCTTGACAGTTTAGAGAAGAAAAGATGAATATAAATGAAATAGAACTATAAGCAGAGGAGGAACCACAGTGATTCTGATTATTATCAAACAAGTAAATTATTCATCATTAAAGCCTAGGGTAGAATCACTATGCAGTATGATATATAACAGCCATGGTCTGAGTGAAAAATTGGACACTGGGTGGATCCAGTGGGGGCTCAGATGAGACTGTTCACTTTTGCCACAGGAAGAGAAGAGCTACCCAACACTGTTGTACAGCATATAAA
Source organism: Chrysichthys thysi (assembly GCA_030068315.1). NCBI lineage: Eukaryota > Metazoa > Chordata > Actinopteri > Siluriformes > Claroteidae > Chrysichthys > Chrysichthys thysi. The sequence goes on from JAQLOM010000005.1 coordinate 17,159,045, forward strand.
CTTGATCACTATCTAATCGAAAGTGTGTTTTATTAAAACAGAAATGATAAACAGAAACTAATTTTATCAGTGGCATGCAATGTTTTAGTTTTAAGAGCATAAACATGGATCTATTTTAGGCTGTAGTTTAAGCCAACAGCTCTGCAGTCTTAATGGTTGTTTGATTAACTAAGTGACATACGTATGTATGTACAGCAGCTCAGGTGACGCTGGTGGCAGGAATGTGCCAGCAACAGAATGTGGTGTTAGTGTCTTATCCGGTCATGTAGTATTATATGATTAAACAAACTACCCTGCTCGAAGCAAATTATTTCTGTGAGATGACAATGTAAGAATATTCAAGTCTAGATTTTCCACTAATCCTCAGTGATAAAATATTATCAATGTAGTTGTCAGAAATTAAAGATCTTGAGGATTAGTGCTTATCTAAGTACTTTAGTTTAGCTAAGCTCTGTAACTGGCTCTGTTTGTGCAGCAGGCAAATATATGCTTCTCTGATCTGTCATGTTTGCACCTGCAGAGTTTGACTGAAGAGCAAATGAAGAGCTTGCTGGTGGAATGTGAGATGGCCTTGAGCAGAAGTTCTGATTCAGGTACAGAAGGTTTCCCAGACCCCAAACCCTATTGTGCTGTAGAAGGTCAAATAATGTCTCTGCTGGCCAGCACACCCCGTCTATCCAGTTCTGCTCTCTCAGAGTTGCTTCAGGAAGCTTGTGGAACTCCAGCAAGTCCTGACCAAGAGCTGAGAACTCAGCAGCAAGACGCTGCAGAAGAAGTGAAGCTGCAGTCTTACTGAGAAATGAGAAAGAATCTAGCATCGGTTTTGTAAGTAAGTAGGAAAAATATAGTCTGTAGGGCCCATAATATGTTTTATATAACAGAACAATGCTGTTGTTCATGTTCCTAACACTTACAAAGATATGATGGCAGAGCATCTTTAATAAGCATTATTTTTATGTAGGTATCTGACATTGATCAAGTTCAGCTGAACTATGACTGAAAAAATAATTTATCACAACTTGATTTATGGCGAGAAAACGTTCCAGTCATTTTCAAGTGCTGAATTCATTCTGTCTTCTGTTGCTTTCTTAGTAGTCCGCCCCCCTTTTTATCCCAGGTTGTGCTTTCATTTAGGGCAGTCCAGTAGTTGTTGTGTGTGTGTTCACTGATTTGAAACATGCAACATTGCATTTTAATTTTGCAGTTCATGCTAATCTTGTCAAAAGTACAATTATAGGCAGACTCTCTTGCGTAACTGAATACCTAGAACATAGGGTCAGCTACAAGGAAATTCACTGGTATATATTAATTTGTTCACTGTAACACGTTAGGGTTATCTAACCTCACTTGCCAATTTAATAGGAATGCCTGTGCTCCTCATTCATACAGTTGTCCAATCAGGGAATCGTGTGGCAGTAACTCAATGTATAACATCCTGCAGATACAGGTCAACAGCTTTTGTTTGAGTTCAAGCATCAGAATAGGAACAAAATGTGATCTCAGTGACTTGGCTGGTTTTGTTTACCCATAATGGTGCAAAAAAAAAAAAAAAAAAAACATCCAGTGAATAGCAGCAGCTGTGCAGGCAGAAACACTACCTTGTTGATGAGAGAGGTCAGACAGTTACCTAGTTAGGGCAAATTTTGTTCTAAATGGTTGTGTACTGTGAGAATGTTTGAAGAAAATGGATTGTAGTTGTTAAAACATCAGACAGAGGAAAGATACTAAAATTGTTAGTTTTTTAGCTGCATAGTTGAGACCTTGAATAGGCTTATTTTGGTTGCTACAATGGCTAATTAAAAACAAAGCTCAAAACTCGTACATTTTAATCTTTAACTGTTTATTGTTTGTTTGTTCTTTAAAAAAAAAGCATACAAGTAAAAAAACAGCATTTCTTTAGATTAAATTTTAAATATAAAAATATAAAGCAACCCTCATAGTACAAGGCAATCCTCAATGAAAGGGGTGGGGTGTCAAACAACAACAACAACAACAACAACAACAGCAATAACAACAAAAGACGATACAAACATCCTCGTATCACTGTGCAAACTGTTTATACATACAGAACACTTCCAAAAACGTCACACTTCCTGATAAATTATTTAAATAGCACATATCTACAAACATGAATCTACATCTTCGAAAATGTCAAACATCAATAACTTATTATTTAAAAAGGCATCATCCATTCACTAAGCACAATAAAAAAAAAACACGTTTATGCCCTGTAGGGGTATTTTATTTGCCAGAAATATTTTGTATTATGTACTTGCTAACTAAAGAAACATATAACTGATTTATATTCTAGTATGAGGTATTATTTGTATATTGTCTTTCCTTGCTGTTTAGAATGCAGAGCATAGTACAAGCATGGCTGATTGGTTTGGATTTTGGATAAAATTCATTACTACTTGATACATAATAAAAGAAATTCTACTACAAAGATCCAGTTTGTTCTCAATGTTTTATCATTCAAACACACACACACACGCACACACACACACACACACACACACACACACACACACACACACACGCACACAC
>JAQLOM010000005.1:17256525-17269215 GCA_030068315.1 Chrysichthys thysi
GTTTCTTATAGCATTATAGTTTTGTCTTGTTTGTAGTATGATCAACGTTTGTGTAAGCAGTATGTGTTAGGGAAGTAGCACGTAATATTTTAATTATATTTTGCTAAAATGAACTAAATGAATGAGATGACTCGAAAAAAGATTCGTTAATTTTGCTGAACGAGACTCAAAATGTCCGAGTCGGTAAAATGATCCGAACTTCCCATCACTACTTGACAGTCACCTGCACATTTCAGCCATGGGGAAAGCAAAAAAACTGTCAATGGACCTGAGACAGAAGGTTATTCAAAAACAGGAAAGGGATATAAAAAGATATCCAAAGAGTTGAGGAATGCCAATCAGCAGGCACGGTCACCACGGAATGACACCAAGCACGGTCATTTAGACCAACAAGTCTACCAGGAGAATTGTTCGGGATGCACACAAAAAGCCTTTATGGTCACAACCATAGATGCTATGTTTAAGTACACCATCCCTACTGTGAACCATGGAGGTGGATCTCTGAAGTTTTGGGTGTCGGTAAGCTACAGCAGCACAGGGAATTTGGTCAGAGTTGATGGCAAGATGAATGAAGCATGTTATCAAAGAATACAGGAAGACAATTTGCACTCATCAGCTCAGAAGCTGCACATGGGATGGACTTGGACTTTCCAACATGACAATCATCCCAAACACAAGACCAAAACGACCCCTCATTGGCTACAGAAGAAAAAAGTATAAGTTCTGGAGTGGCCATCGCAGGCTCCTGACCTCATTCATTGAGCCACTTTGGGGAGATCTCAAACGTGCCGTTCATGCAAGACAGGCCAGGAATTTAAAGGAACTGGAGGCATTTTGTCAAGAACAATGGGCAGCTTTACCCTCTGAGAAAATTAAGTCCTGCATCCACAACTATGACAAAAGACTACAAGCCATCACTGATGCTAAAGGGGGGAATACACAGTACTGAGGACTAAAGGTATGCAAAACAGGGACCATCTCAGTATTTTCTAAATTATGTTTTCTTTAATGAAATTAGTTGAGATGTCTGATGGTTTAATTTGAGTCCCATTAAAAATAAAAGAGATGGGTTTGGGTATGTTAATTTATGAGCACAACTGTTCATATAAAAAATATATAAATTGGAATCTAGTTACAGTAAAAATCATTTTAATAAAATGGATTCTGAGGGTGGGGAGTTTGAGAGCACTTTGATAGTTTTATGCCATTCATGATGTACTTACTGTAGCATTGGGGTAAGAGCTGAAGCTTTTTTTTTAATGAACCTGAAAGAATAACATGTTCATGGCCCACCTTTTCTTGCAGGTGTATGTTGCGTCTCAAATGCTCCTTCACCTCTTCATCTGTATCTTTCTAAAAGAACCAGAATGTAAGCATATTAATGTCCGTAAAGCCTTCAGGTGATTTTTTTCCTATGACCCTTATTGACACACAGCCTTACCAGGCTATAGCGAGTCTTAGCCAGTGAGATTAACTCCTGGTCTCCAGGTGTACACATGTTCAGGCCAATAGGTAGCATTTTTTTCAGAGCTGCCACTATCAACGAGGTCTGAATGGAGTAAACCTCACCACGTCGCTTTTTGTGCTTTCTCTCCTGATCCTGTCCTCCTGCCTAAGCAGAAAAAACACTCAGCATACACAGTCGTACTGAGGCAGGACTTACATACACACAGTAATCATGGTAAAGATAAAAGAAACAAAAAACAAAACGCACACACAGGACAAATATACTGTGCTGGCCAAAGAGGTTAATATTTTCATCTAGAATTTAGCTCAAGGATAGAGCAAGTAGCTAATAAATTTAGAGAAAGAAAACCCCTGGATGTATAATGAACCTGTGCAAGAAATAGCCAGAATAGTTTATTATTAACTATAGCACCCCAAACACCACCTGAGATTTTCCTGTTTTATTAGACCATGGCCTTTGCATGTACTGTACATGTGTATTTATGGTAAAGTAACAACTGATACCCTGTTGTGCTGTATGATATATTTAAATATTTTACCATGAGGTATATATAAAATTGCTGACTAGGCCCCTTTTTTTTAAGCTAGAGCTTTAGTAGGAAATGGTCAAAGAAACTGCACACTCAATGACTGTGATGCTTATGCATTAGTGTAATATAGGATAAACAGAGGCGCAAAAAAGGTCTTTCATGTGACTATGAATGCCATTGCAGCAGGTCAGCTTGTAAGCAAGAACAATCCATCGATGATTTTCTCACCTGTCTGTATAGCACAGTAGGGGTTATGGGAAAATTATACGATGTGATAAGAAAATTCGAAAAAGTTATACATGAGTTAAGCTTGAGGTGACTAAATTTCTTGAGGAATCTCCTGTGAAAGAATTACATTCTGTCAGTGTTGCTAACAAAGGCCATTTATTTATTAATTTATATATAAAGCCATACACAAGGGAATAACTTGTCCTGGATAAATAAATGTTAAATTCATAGATTTTTTGTAATTTGTTAATGTTTTGTAAGCATTTTCAGAAATTTTATCCCTAATCCTTCTTAAAGTTCCAGTGACACCCTGTGTACAATTATGTACAACTATGTACAATTACTTTCATTCAGGTTTCAGGTTTGCTGATTGCATTCTAATAATGACTTGTTTCCAGACAGGCAAAACTGAAATATTTCCTTTTCACAGAGTGCTTTCAAGAGTCACTAAATTCATACTTCACTCCAACAGGCCAAACACACATAATGCTCCATAGAAATAAACACAAAGCACTGGGAAAAGAGAAGAAAGAGGGAAGACACCATGCTACAACATAACATATAATCCATAAGACATAAGACATTTTAGGCTCACAGAAAATGATCCAAGATGACACACAGGACAACAAAACACGCTTGTGTGATCATGTTACACCCAAGGTTACAAATAATCATAATGTGAAATTTTCTTATGATCAGCATAAAAAGTTTTCCTTAAATTTTATATCGTTGTCGATTTATGTTAAGTTAAATTAAGCTACACTACATAGCCAAAAGTTAATGGACTTCTGCCCATCACACCCATACTGTATGTGGACCTTTCCCAAACTGTTGCCACAAAGTTGGAAGCACACAATTATTTAGGATGTCCTGCACAGAGCCCTTATTGCAACACCACCAAGCATCCCGATGATGAACTGGAATGCCGAATGCACCGTAGGACTACGCACTTAACTTATCAGTGCCTGAACACACAGATCCCCACAGCTACACTCCGGAGATTTAATGGAAAGGCTTCCCAGAAGAATGGAGCTTATTATAACAGTAAAGGGGGACTAAATCTGGAAAGAGATATTCAAAAAGCACATATGGGTGTGCTGGTCAGATTGCCACAAACGTTTGACCATACAGAGTAAGTTAATTTGTCTACATAACTTTTTTTTTTCACTTATAAAAAGCAGTTAATGTTCTCCATTTCTTAGATTCAAATTGTTGTGTTTGATTACAAAAAAAGTTGTAATCTAACTTCAGAAGCAGGAACAGGAAGCCTGAGCCTAAACAAATTGCCCTAGATCAATGCAGCCAAAAAAAGAGTTTTGTGATTGCATTTTGCACGGATGGTGTGCTGCATTGTGTATATATAAGAAATATAAACTGTATGATGTGTTTTGGGTAACTGCATATTAATGCAAAGCAGTCAGAGCTCACAGCTGAACACGTAATGCATTTTAACCATACTGTTGACGAATAGAATAGAATCACAGTGAAATTATACCTAAATTCACAAGATTGTACAACTCAGCTCTGTAGTTATGTAGTTTGTTTCAGACTATAAGAAACAAATGTAAATAAAGGTATTTTTCTCTGATGCCTCATAAGACACCCATGATGTGGGCAGACAGAAATAAAGGCAAAAAAGTTGAAGGTGATTAATGATACATGGCTGAAAAGGGACGCAGTGAGCAAACCTATGCTGCCCCCACTCTCAGACACAGAGAACATAAAATCTTACATGCAACCTCACTGTACCTTTGGCAGAAACAACTACGTGAGTCAAAGGGGGAGAGAGAGAGAGAGAGAGAGAGAGAGAGGGAAAGGAAAGAAGAAAGGAAGAAAGAATGAAAGAGAAACAATATAAAAAAATATTATTAGTGGACACATCATTGCACAGGAAAAAGTATGAACAATGTAATCTGATTGATTATTTTTAATTCAGACTTGCAGGAAACTACACTTCAACAGCTAAGTTATTATTAGAAAAATTATTAAATCTTCAACAGGCTGAATTAACATATTGTGTGCCACTAAATAAACTCCAGTGATCTAAATAAATATTGTATTGTGTGCAAATAATTTACTGTGAGAGTTACAAGATGTGCTGGCAATATTTACATGTGTCATAATGGGATGATGAAAACACAGGTTAAATATGTTCCAAGGATTGCATGTAAGGTCAACTTGTAAATTACTGTCACTCTTCAGGTATGGGGGCTTACAACATACAGTACCTGAAGTAAAAATACAGTTCATGTATTGATTGTTGTTGCTTTGGGGTTGTTTCATGACTAGTGGTAAGTGAGCTATTTGGGAATTCTTTAAGATGATAATTAATCTGCAAAACAACAATAGTCTAAACATAAAGTGAGGGGAAATAAGTATTCAGACACTTGTTTTAGTAAGTTAATATCCATAGTGTATATATACACTTCATATTAAGAAGGACAACGTCAAAATACATTATGTGTATAAATATGACCATAAAGTTGTCAGTGAACAACTGGCATTAGGATGCAAAAAAAAGATAACTGTATTCTGTTCTAGTCAGAGAAAAAAAATGCCATAATCAGATTACCAATACATTTAGTTATAACCAGGATTATTTAGCAGGACTACAATTTTAAAATACACCAGAGCTTCAAGATCTAATCATCAAAATAAATAAAAATCCAAACAATTAATTTCATTACTAGTTGAACTGCGTTATGAAGCACCCTATGTGCTCTATGTCACTAAATAAAAATGTTAGCCTGATATGGCAGAGCAGAAACATCAGAATGACTTTTTCTATGGTATAGAAACTCTTAACAGCACACTACCCTGCTGGCCTCATGACATGACCTCGTGAATAATATTATCAATCATTTGTGAGAATGTGAGGAACAGTGGAAGCGTGATGTTCCAAGCCCATTTTCCTGACTCAGTAGCACTGATAAATGACTATACAGTGGAACCTCAGTTTGTGAACATGTTGGATGGTGAACAAATCGATGTATGAACTACATTCCCAAATAGATTTTGTATCGACCGATGAACAAAGCCTTGACTGACATACAGGCAGCCAACCCACGCTTTGCAGCACATTCAGTTCCCGTCATGCACTTGTGGTGTGAACGTGTTCAATGCATTTTTCGTTGTGTTTCTCTGCATTTTTGTCAGGTGGACCAGTCAGGGAACTGCGAGGGAGCACTAAGGTTGGCTGGCATATTTATAAACAGGAAGTGGACTCACCGGCACATCGCTCAGACATCGCACTTCATTCCGTGTTCATGAGCTCCTACCTTGTCACTCACTTCATTTCCCTTCTACCTATCTACCCAGCACTCAGCTCCTCCAGTACCCTGAGCATTGAGCCTGTTTTTTTCTGTCCGCTTTGCCTGTGCCATTTTTGTTGATTACAAACACACCATTTCCCAGTGGGATCTTGCTTTGTGTGCTCTGGGTGTAACAGCAAACAGAGTGTGTCTTCCAACCTGCTGTAGTTCAGTCCGCACCTGGGTCAAAACCACACGCAACAAGGGCGTTCGTCTGTTTACACAAATTTACACGTTTTCGTCTGTGTCTTCTACACGCCCTGACAGGATGTCTTAGCCCGAAATAGACCCAGCGGAGTTTGAGTGGGTGAAGACAGAAGTGATTTACCTCCGAGGGGTAGTGGATAAACAGCAGAGTGCCATTAACTCGCTCAAAGACACCGTGCTCCAGCTTTCTGCATCGGCGACCGCCCTTCAGCGCCAGACCACTGGTGCCCTCAAGGGACCCCATATCACCTTACCGGAGAGGTGGAACAGGGTGGCCAGCCACCCAGATGGGCTACTCACCACCTTGGGCATGATCTTCGAATGTCAGCCGACCCGCTACGAGATGGCTCGCTCCAAGGTGGCGCTGTTAACTTCTCTTCTATCCGGGTGTGCTCAGGAGTGGGCAGAGGTGCTGTATAATGGCAAGTCACGCATTTGTAATGACAAGAAAACATTTGTAGAAGAGCTTTGTAAAACCTTTGTTTCTCCAAGCAGGGAGGCGGGGGCTGAGTTTCAGCTGCTTCGTCTGTGGCAAGGGCCCCGTTCCTTGTGCCAATTTGCCTGAGTTCAGGACCCTCGCCACTGGGGGACTGGGGGAGCGATGCTTACCGCTCAGTTTTTATCAAAGGCTTGGCAGAGTATGTTCAAGAGGAAATGACCAGCAAGGAGGCTCTACAGACTTTTGACGACACCGTGGACCTGGCTCTCTGCATTGACCAAAACATCATGAGCCAGCCACGGCCAGCCCATCGGCGCTTGCGCCATCCTTTAGGCCCCACTCTGACACCGTCGCCTCCTCTCGCTCCCAGAGCTACCACTAGCCCCACAGCTGAGGAACCCATGCAGCTCGGACACTTGCTGCAGGAGGAACGAGACTGCCACTGCTGAGACGGCCTCTCCGCCTACTGCGGGTCGGCCCAACATTGCCGCTTTCAATGCCCTCATCGCCTGGGAAACAACGGGGCCAGGTAAGTGTCGGGGGAGCTTTACCTAGCATAATATATCTATAATATAATAATAACCCAAATCCATCTAATTTCTCCATCAGGGTAGCCCTCCAGCTGGAACACAAGCGGGTCAAGCTGGATGCTCTCCTGGAATCAGGGGTGGCAGAAAACTTTCTCAACCAGGACCTAGCCTCCCAGGTAAGACTGCCCCTGGAAGCTGTCACTCAGTTCCTCCCTGTCACTTCAGTCGATGGACATCTGCTTCCCCATCTTATCCCATCAGATCTCAGACCCGACCCCTTCAGATGTCCATCGGCCTTCACGTCAAGCGTCTCCATTTTTTTACTATTTCAGCTCCATCATCCCCACTCATCCTGGGTTTCCCGTAGTTACAGCAGCACGACCCTCACATTCTCTGGTTGGGGAACCAAATCCTGGACTGGGGACCCAGGTGTCACCAGCACTGCCTCCTTTCCGGTGCTGGCTCGTTCCCCAGGGAGCCTCTCTATCAACTTTCGGGGGCTCAATAAGATCATGGTCAAGAACCGGCACCCTCTCCCCCTACTATCTACGGCACTGGATTCCCTTTCCCGGGCGACCATTTTCACTAAATTGGACCTGCGCAGTACCTATAACTTAGTGTGCATCCGGGAGGGGGATGAATGGAAGACGGCCTTCATCAACCCAACTGGGCATTGGGAGAGCCTGGTGATGCCATTTGGGTTATGCAATGTGCCCGCTGTGTTCCAGCATTCCATCAATGATGTCCTCCGGGACATGCTGGGCCGGTGGGTGTTGGTCTATCTGGACGACATCCTTGTGTACTCCCAGATGGAGGAAGACCACGTCCATCACCTGAAAGCTGTACTCAAGAGACTGTTAGCTCACCGGCTGTTCTACAAGCTGGAGAAGTGTGCTTTCCATCAATGCCCCACCACATTCCAGGGTGTGGCCATGGATCCCTGGAAACTGAAGGCTGTTATACCAGATGGCCCCAGCCCATGAGTCTTAAGCAGCTGCAAAGCATTCTGGGGTTTGCCAACTTCTACTGGCGCTTCATCTGGGGCTTCAGTTCAGTGGTCGCTCCCCTCACAGCTCCAGACCATGAGCTGCTGGCCATCAAGTGGGCCTTGGAAGAGTGGTGGCACTGGCTCCAGGGCACCGTCGAGCCATTCCTGATCTGGAAAGACCATCAGAATCTGATTCACATCTGCTCTGCCAAACAGCTTAACCCCCAACAGGCACTGTTTTTCGAGTCATTTAACTTCCTCCTGGCCTATTGCCCAGGTTCCAATAACACCAAAGCCGACATCCTGTCCCGGCAGTTCTCCACCTCCACACCTGACCCAGATCCTGAATCCATCCTGCCTGCTCATCGGATCGCCGCTCCCCTCTGCTGGCCTTTGGAGGACTCCATCAAGAGTGCTCTATCCCAAGATCCAGCTCCTCTGAAGACGCTGGCCGCCCGCCTATATGTGCCTGCCAGATGTCGCCAGGAGGCTCTCGTTTGGGCAAACTAGTCCTCGCTATCTTGGCATCCTGGCCCAAATCGAACTAACCAACCTCTTCAACGTGCTTTCTAGTGGCCGTCTATGCGACGAGATGTCCAGGAGTTCGTGTCAGCCTATGAGACCTGCACCCAGGCCAAGTTTTCGACATCTTCTCCTGCAGGGGATCTTCAGCCCCTCCCGGTTTCTCGCCGTCCCTGGTCGCACATCAGACTGGACTTTGTCACAGGACTTCTTCCAGTTGACAGAAAGGACACCGTCCTCACCATTGTCTACCGGTTCTCCAAGGAGGTACATCTGGTAGCCTTGTCCGGACTCCCCTCAGCCAAAGCCACCACAGAGCTAATTTTGGAGTACATAGTTCGACTGCATGGGTTCCTGAAGGAGGTCGTCTCGGGACTGGGGGCCCCAGTTCGTCACCAAGTTCTGGAAGGCGTTCTGCCACCTAATCGGCGCCACACGTAGTCTCTTGTCCGGTTACCGCCCTCAGACTAACGGTCAGGCGGAGTGGACCAACCAACAGCTCGGGCACTACCTGCAGTGCTTTGCCTCTACTCAGCCTCACCTCTGGCCCCACTGCCTCCTCTGAGCGTAACTCTCCCATAACCTGCATTCATCTTCCGCTACCAGTCTGTCACCCTTCGAGGTCTGCTATGGGTATCTCACGCCTATTTTTGGCCACCAGGAGGTGGAGGTCAAAGTACCTGCCGCCCAACAGTTGGTTCGCCGGTGTCAGTTGGCCTGGATTAAGGTGCGGGCAGCCAATGCAAACTATGTCCTCCAGCACCACCACCGACACCCCCCGGGACGCTCCTTCCAACCCGGTGACCGGATTTGGCTGTCCACTCACCACATACGGCTGTGCACAGGGTCCAAGAAGCTTACACCTCGTTTTTTTGGCCCATACTGTATTGTCACTAAGATCTACCCGGTCACCTATCGGCTGCAGCTCCCATCCTCTCTCAAGGTCCACTCCATGTTCCATGTGTCTCAGCTTAAGCCTCACACCACCTCTTCTCTGACACCCCCCCACCTCCCACCTCAGATCATCGATGGCGGGCCAGCCTACATCGTGCACCGGATCCTGGACTCTCGTCCTTGGGGCCATGGTGTCCAGTATCTGGTAGTCTGGGAAGGCTACAGTCCCGAGGAGCACTCCTGGGTGCCCTTCCGTTTCATTCTGGACCCATCCCTCATAGTGGACTTCCCTCGTTTCCAGCCCGATGGTTCCGGACCGTCAGGAGCCGGTTCTAGGAGGAGGGGCCTGTCAGGCAGACCAGTCAGGTGACAGTGAGGGAGCGCTAAGATTGGCTGGCATATCTATAAACAGGAAGTGGGCTCACTGGCACATCGCTCAGACATCGTGCTTCGTTCCGTGTTCATGAGCTCCTACCTTGTCAATCACTTCATTTCCCTTCTACCTATCTACCCAGGACTCAGCTCCTTCAGTACCGTGAGTATTGAGCCCGTTTTTTCTGTCCGCTTTGCCTGTGCCATTTTTGTTGATTACAAACACACTGTTTCCTGGTGGGATTCCACTTCGCGCACTCTGGGTGTAACAGCAAACAGCATGTGTCTTTCAACCTGGTGCAGTTCATGCCATGACTGGGTCAAAACCACACACAACAAGGGCATTCCGATTACACGTTTTTGTCTGTGTCTTCTACACGCCCTGACAATTATTAGACTAAAAGCTTTCATTATGGGTCCCAAGAAAGTGAAAAGTGGAAATGGTAGTGAGAGTAAGAAGCCTAAGCGTAATAACAGTTGAAATAAAGAAAAAACTAATCGCAAAACATGAGAACTGGCACCATATTTCTTCACCACTATCTATCTATGAGGGCCCCTACGTATCCACCGCAAAGATAACATGCATTAAAATCATCTATTTATTTAATTTTATTTTATTTTTCTATAATTAAGGTTATTTTAATTTTATTCTATGTTTTAGTGCCACACATAAACCCATAATACACTTAAAAAAACATGTTTTTGAGGGCTGAAACACATTAATCGTCTTTACATGAATTTCAATAGGAAAAATTTATTAGGGTCACAAACAAATTTGTTCATGAACAGAGTCTCGGAACAAAGTTCATGAGTCGAGGTACCACCGTATATTCTTAGCTTACACCTCATACAGTATGTATGTTTTACGTATCATCAAGTCTTCATCCTGCTTTTGGTTCACATTGAGTCGACCCCAAAAAGAGTCAATTCACTAATCCTGGGCATTGAAAAGTAAGAGCCAAATATAAAACATTGGAATGGGTTCCACATTACTGAAAATTAGTTGTCTCACATGCGCACACAGCAAGCAAAATTAATTTAGCATCGGAGAGTTTCAGATAACCCTCCCATGTGCTCACAACCCGTGAGAGAGGCCATAGGGTTGGGTGCAGTGTGAAATAGGTGGCAGCTGAAGGCATGGGTTCAGTCGGACTGATCCTCGGCTGCTGACTTTGGCCCTTGGACATGAAACGTCACCTCTCAGGTGTGTAAGGATCCTGAGCTGGTGAGCGAGGCTGAGAAGTACCAACGAGATATAGTTGAGTTCACCTCAACACACAGACTGGGCTCTGGAACCAATCCTCTCGAGAGGGGCTGGACTTTATTCTACTCTGGAATTCCCCAGGGAGAGAGGCACCGAACAGGTGTGGGCATATTAGTTGCCCTCCAGCTGTTTGCACACATGTTGGGGTTCTCTTCGGTAGATGAAAGGGTAGCTTCCCTCCACCTTCGGGGAGGGGTATGGGTCCTGGTATTGTTTATGCATATGCAGCAGACAGCAGCACCAAGCAGCAGTTTTTGGAGTCTCTGGAGGGTGTGCTGAACAGTGTCCATTCCTCCTTAGTCTTGCTGGCAGACTTCAACGCTCATGTGGGCTGTAACAGTGAGACCTGAAGGGGAGAGGAATGGCCTTTCCAATCTGAACCCGAATGGCGTTTTGTTGTTGGATTTCTGTGCTCGCCACAGTCTGGCCACCACAAACCCCAATGTTTAAACATAAGGAACAACAAGACACCTTAGGCCTCAGCTCAATGATTGACTTTGTAGTTGTGTCATTGTATTTGTGGCCAAATGTTCTGGACACCCGGGTGAAGAGAGGAGCTGAGCTTTCAACTGACCAACACCTGGTGGTGAGCTGGGTTAGATGCCGAGCAGACCTGGATTTAGAGGGTTCTCTGGGAATGTTTGATGTAGTCCTCTGTCAGAAGCACCTTCAAGTCCCACCTCTGGCAAAGCTACAACCACATACCAAATGAGACAGGGGACAATGAGTCAGAGTGGGTTGTTGAGGCGGCTGATCAGAGCTGTGGCTGTAAGGTCACATCGGTGCCTGTCAAGGCAGTAGTACTCAAACCCAGTGGTGAACACCTGTGTTAAGAGGAGCCCTCAATCTGAAGGTGGCTTTTCAGGCCTTTCTGGTCTGTGGGACTCTGGAGGCAGCTGTCAGGTACTGTGAGGCTAAGCGGGCCACCGCACATGCTGTTGCCAAGGCAAAAACATGGATGTTGGAGGAGTTCAGAGAGTCCATGGGAAAAAATGAGTTGGCCCCAAAAAGATTCCAGACCACCATCTGCCACCTCAGTAGGGGAGCTGTCAACCTCAACTGTGCATGTTGTTGGGTGGTGGAAGGAATACTTTGAGGACCTCCTCAAACCCACTGACATGACCTCATCAGAGGAGGCAGAGCCTGAGGACTCAGAAGAAGGGTCAAGTTTGCTGAGGTGGTCACAGAGCCACCCTGAATATTTCAAGGCTCTATATCAGGGGTGCCCAATACGTCGATCGCGAGCTACCGGTCGATCGCGAAGGTAGTGTGAGTCGATCGCATGGCATTAAAAAAATAATCACCTGGTAACCCGACACCTGGAGCCCCCGGCGTGGCTGCGCGCACATGCATGGCAACCCATGCGTCATCAGCCTATCATCTGTCCTCACTAAGAAATTTGTCACTTGACTGACATACAGGACAGCCAATCTGACATCTGATCTTTTCTGACACATGGGTCACCGCACATGCGCATACAACCGCGCCAAAAACTCCCCGCGCAACATTTAACTTCGCGTTGCGCGCACCAAGAGCGCAACGATTACGCACTCAATTTCCCAAGATTCCTGCTATATACCGTTGGAAAGGTCTCCTTGTTGGCTACAAGAATATCTAGGTCCCACCCCTGTAACTTGTCATACACTGGAGCTACTGATCAGCAAAACTGAAGCAACCTATTATCATCCAGCATGACTGACATGTTTGAGCGCGTGTAACTTGAGACCAGAAGGTCTGACAGACTCGTGATGGGTATCTACCTAATCAGGAGAGTCTCCTGAATACACTTAATGGTGTGAATCTAGCGAAAACAATGGAGAACTATGCTAAAGATTCTGTTTTCCACCAGAAAAAAGTTCACATTTGTTTTTTTCGAAAACTATTCAGTGTCATTTGAGTCGGATAGTACAAATAAAGAACACAATGTCGATAAAACAC
>JAQLOM010000005.1:17380203-17390803 GCA_030068315.1 Chrysichthys thysi
ATTTCAGTGACCATTGTGGGTTTTTCTTTCTTTAACAGAAGGGTACCAACAATTTTGTCCACGTCTGTATATATATACACACACACAGTTGATCTGTATATGCATACACACATACATGTACACCCTGGATAGGTCACCAGTCCACACACACACACACACACACACACACGCACACACACACACACACGCACACACACACACAGATAGATAGATAGACATTTTTTACAATGATGTTCTATATGCAAGTGGACCTCCTCTTTCTCATCTTCTGCACCTGAAAATCCGCATGAGCACGAGCTATGGCACAGCTCGAGGTGAGGTGGCGCTCGTGCAGCTGTGTAGGCGCGCTCTGATTGGACCACGCAACAGTCGTTCAGGAGGAGAGAACTCCGCCCTCCGAAAGGCACCGGTGAACGCAGGCTCATTTTAGCGCGAGGGAGAAAGACGACGGAGATAACCGTCATGCCAGAGAAACCGGTAAGCGCGCGCCAAACTTTAACGCACTTTCCCACACGCGATTCCACGCACGCCTCGGTGCAGGTGTTACGTAACGTCTGACGTGTAGCGCGAACCGTTATAGCGCTGCTGAAGCGCGGTTTGTCGAGACGCAGCGCACAACTTAATGCCGCATCTCCTCACAATTTCCTCACAGCTCTGATCTGGGTCCTGTAAAGTCAGCTGGCTAAAGAAAACACACCACTGCATAACAATAGGTTATTATTATTATTATTATTATTATTATTATTATTATTATTATTATTATTATTATTATTATTAAATACTACTACTACTACTACTAATAATAATAATAATAATAATTATTATTATTACTAGCTGATTACCCAGTGGCTTCTTTCACCGAGTGTCAGGGGAAAAATAAAATGCATTATTTATAAAATAAGTTTGTTAATTACCAATTTTTTTTTTCAACAAATAGTGGTCATACATAATTTCTGTTTCAAACGCAAAAAGAACTTTATATATATTATTATTATTATTATTATTATTATTATTATTTCAGCAGGGTAAGTACATTAAGACTATTTTTACAAGAAAGCAGCACAATAATTAACAGAAACAACACAACACTCACAACTGTGGAAAATGAAAAAAAAAAAAAAACAACACCTGGGAACCCGTCACAGACAGCTTAACATTGGATCATGAGATGAATTGCACAATATTTTGTGTTAGACATTTTATTTATCATAAAAAAAATCAAAGCTGTCTTACTGAGTTCACACTGAACATAGGTTAGACACTACCCAACAGCCCTTATGGGTTCTATGGCTGTCTTTCTTGGAGAACCCGTGGAGAGTCTTTGTAGAACCACGTTGTTATGTTAAGCTATGTTAAGACGTCTTGATTATCCAGAGAACCCTTAAAGATCCTTTGCAGAAGTAACAAGAGTGTAACTTCTGATTAGAGTTACAAGTGTCAAAAATGCACATTGATGGGTTATTGAGAGGGTTATTATGTTAACCCACTCAATATTAATTTATTTATCTCTTTATTTATTTAAAAAATTATATTCTGTTTCCATTTTTCTTCTATTTTAGTTTCCATTATGGGATTATGGGGAATTTTGAGTGTAGCATTCAAAAAGGTCCAAATGGTGTTTGTCTACTTCACAGAATCCCTTCCTTGGTACTGAAGTACTAAACTAATTCATTATAATTTAGTAAGTCTGCAAAAATAGACTTTGCTGAGCTGAAGTGGGTGTGTTAGAGTTGGAAAAATCTCACATATGCAGGATAGAGTGCCCCAGAACCGTAGTTAGGAACCTCAAATATGTAGACTATTCCAATAATTATAATACTTGTTTAATTACTTGGCATGCCTGTTACAGAAAATGCTCATTCACAATTTGTTGTGTCCAGTTTTAATATTGCATTATGTATTTTTTTTGTAAACTCATTTAAGACGTGTAACGAGCATCATACACGTTCATAGTCTCTCATGGTGTTCTCTCCTTAACAGATTTTCAATAGCCACGGGGATTTTTCTTCCCAAGAAATTCACTACCAAAGCCAAGAGATTTGGAAGGGTGATATATTTAAAGTGAGTGTGTGATTAATTAAATGGCTCCTATAATGGAGGGCACACACACAGTGCTCTGTCTGCACAAACAAATTGAGGAGTTTATTTACATCAGCCCATACTTCCCCACTAGGGGAGTGCGAGGGTTTACACGCAGTGGCCGCACCTCTCATCACTGCCAGCCCCTGTACACCAATCAGCATGACCTGAAGGCTGAAGATCCTGCAACGCCAAAACAAAGAAGTCAGTCTTACAAGCCAGCATGCGTAGACTTGCAGTCCTGTGAAGCAACAAAAGTTTTATCTGGGCTTCCTTGGCTGTCTGCTGAACACTGCCAGTTACTGGTGGATCTCCTGTCTCTGTGTGGTGACTGTGCATCAAGATTCAGAATGGGCAACCAGGACGGCAAGCTACCGGCTCAATTTGAAGAATATGAAAAGCATCTTGTTCCAGGTGTTAGCAGCAGCAACTTTCAACATACCCTTTCTTTGTCCCCAGACCATAAGAGATCAGCTTCTCGGGTTAGAAAGATCAAGAAACTCGGTAGCAAGAAGATGGATACTACTGAGGAGTTCTTGCAGACCAAGTTGAAAAAGAAAGTACAGACCATCTCAGCTTCAGATTTTTTGAGAAATCATCTGGATGTAGGCTTGATTGAGGCAACTGAAAACCAAAAGATACCTGGAACCCCTGCATCTATGCATATACCACATACACCTGGCTCAGACTCCTTTGCCAGCATCAACAGTGAGCCACTTCTTCCGATGGAAGAAGCTTTTCAGACATGCCAGGAACCATGGGAATTCATGGAGGACTCACGTCTGTTTGAGTCAGAGATGGACCTCTGTACTGAGTTGAGTGAGTTTGAGGACCAGTTCTGTCTGAGTTATGGAGCATTTTCTTGTAGTCTCACAGAAGCAAAGCAGTACCATAACCTTCCGGAGCAAGTGGCCAATGGAAATAGCATTTCTTCAAATGGGAAAGTGACTTCTGCTGGGAAATACAATTTGCAAAATAATCCAGGATGTAAAACTGTAGCTTCGCTGTATGATGACATGAACAGGAGGGACATAGTTGTTGAAGTGGTGCCTGAAAGGATGGAATTATCTAGCAGGCCTCCTACTGCTAATTATGCTCAGTGCTCTACAGTGGGACAAAACACCTGCCAACATTTCAGACAAGAAACCCTGAAAGTCCAGAACTTTACTCATCAGAACAATGTGGAGCTAAATGTTAGAGATATATCTTCTGACGCAGTGCCATTTTCCCTTATAGAATCTCAAAATGGAACTTCGAACATCAGGCCCAGGACCAAAAGCCCTATATCTCCTTCTCTTTCTGGGGTTTTTAATATGTCCTACCCTCCATCCAATAGCCTCCAGAGTATGTCCCCTGTCCTGTCACCACTTTCATCCAAGCTGTCCAGTCCGCAACTGAATCACCGCATTGTATTGCTGCCTAAAGAGGATAGGAGTAAGGATAAAGATCAAGACAGGTGGTTCCATGAAACAGTTGGGTCATGGTTAGAAGCTGGGGACCAGTCCAAAGACCCAACAGAGGCCATAGACAAAAATGGAAACCAAAGAGCTATCACTAGGCTGGACCTGAACCTCAGCCAACAGGAATCTGGAAATTCTTGCAAAATTACAGGTGAGTGTAGGGGATTATTTATTTGTTTAAGTGGCATATGGGAGAGAAGGGGCCCTGTTTTGTGCCTTACAAGGGGGTCGAACCAGAATATAGTATGCTACTATATTCAACTAAATATAATATTCTCTAGGAAAGATGATTTTACACACATAAAATCTACTATTTAACTGAATTACGTCACATATTTTCATCGTCTTCATTTCTAGCACGTCAGCTAGGAATGTTATTGGAGCAATATTTGGAGAAATTTGTAAACCAGATTAAATGAGTGCTGCTGTAGTGTAAAATTCAAATATAATCACTGTTTCTGATACTATTTCTGTTAAGACAAAGACTCCTACTGTACATACAGTCAAGATATCTTGGTCACTGAGTTGCTGGTTAGTGGTCATGCATATGCATATTCAAAGTCTGAAAGTAGAATTTGTAATCTATTTCTTTTCTAAATGACTCAGTATTTATTAATTTTCTTTGTGCATATAATGCAATTGTATGATGATAAAATATAAGGAAAGATGGATTGCAGTCCCTTAGATCATCCAGTTCATCAACCTTATGGGTGGCAATGAAGTTCAAGCTATTCTACATTTTCACTGTATATCCAAAGGTCTGCCAGTTGATTCACAATGTAAATCTGTGGGTTTGATAATGTGCTCAGGTTTTGCTCTTAGACTGCAGATGTTCTTCCTCCTGCCCTTGTGAGAAAAAAACAATTGAATTTGTAGTTGGCCATGATTACAGCCAACAGAGCAACAGTTCCATGTTATGTTCCTTAAAGCCTTGTATACAGTAGCTACTATATTGGCAAGGCATTTTGCCTGATAGGCAATTCTGGGATTCAATAGAGACAGAAGGGAGAGTATACTCTATGCAGTGAAAAACCCTTTGTGTTATATGTTCTTCAGACAAGGACATTTTAGTGGATAGTCTAGATCACTAACACTCCTAGAGTATCCCAAGTGAAGGTGTGCAGGAGACCTTTCAATAATTAATTACTCCTGTAAATTTAGCAGGATACACAAGAGCAAAAATAGGATAGTAAAACAGTGTTGGCCGGAATGAACTTTACAGATTGTCCTGACAGAATTACATCCCATTAAAGGCTTACAAAAGTAAACAAAGCAACAGTGAGCATTAATTGAGCATCTCGATAACTTCATGATTAACAAATAGATTTTTTTTTAAATGTCAAAAGAGCCATCGTAGCCATCTGTGGCTAGGAGCTAAGGGAGCAAAATTGTGCATGCTCGCTGGATGGGATGGCATCCTTGCTAAATCACAGTGGCACTAGGAAATCATGGACATCTGTGAGCTCATTTATGCAGAAGAGTAGAAGATATTTGGCTTTCCTCTGAGGGCATTATGTAGCCCTATGACGCAGCATGAGCAGCAATTTTTAAAGACGCTGTTGGCTTGCTTCATGTGTCTCAGAGGAAACATGTGTTAGCCTTTACCCTCCCTGGTTTATCCTCCCCATGATAGGGAAAAGCTGGCTGTTTGGTAAGAACTGGCGGGTGACCAAACTGGGGAGATAAATGGGGAAAATCCCAAAACAAAATCCCACTCTTGAAAATATTATAGTTTTACATTTTGTTACCAATATTTTACACTAATACCAAGAAAACAGTTGTAGATGTTTTGTAGGTATTGTTGAGATTTTCTAAAACTTTGCAATAAAGATCAGCATCTTTGAAATGCTTTATTTGAAATACTATGCTGGTTGTCATAAAGACAGAATATTAGGTATTAAGCTAGCATCTGGTATAACTCTGCAGACTGGTCTGATGGCAAGAGCTGAACAAGGAATAAGGTACTGAGCAAGGCATTTTGATGTCAAGTAGTCATGCTGGCAGATTCAGTGATCGATGTTGATTCTTTTCAGACAGTTGAGAAAAGCCTCCTATGGTGAATTGAATTGTAGCAGCTATAAGATTACGCTAATTAAACAACATTCTGGGTGTTTAACTTCTTGCTTTAAAACAATTCTAAGGTAAAATTGGAACCTCATAATATCAACATTTTGCCTGTCTTAAGTATAGAAAAATTGAATTGTCAGCTCCAGCATTTGGTGAGGTAGATTAAGCAGAAGTGTAAAATATACACATCTCAGTGGAAAGTACAAAATCTCATAGCTTCTCTAAAACTCTAGTAGCACAATAATCCTCCCTCTGTCCTCTTTTGCAGAAACTTAATTCCAGTAATATCTAAATAGTATTAACTAATCAGTCTATGGGTCATATGAGACTGATCACTTAACAGAGAGTCAGTTGATGTAGTGTGTGGGTTTTTTCTCTCCAAGTCTAGCAGTCAACAGGAAATGTAGGGAACTCTACTCCTAATATTTTATTTAGTTGGCATGAACAACCAAAGATAAAGCCCATTCCCATTCCTGATGCTGAATGTGATCTGTGAGGTTACAGAGAAGGCTTTACGTCCGCCTGGGTATGAGTAATCAAGAAAAGCTCTCGTTTGTTTTATATATAATTATCACTAACATATCATTTTTTAGAAAATAAATCAAGAACCTATTCAAGCAATGTATTCCCTTAATTTGTGGTTAAGACTCTGGGAGCTTATAGTTTTCATTGGATAAATGATTGTTCAGTATTACCAACATTGAACGTAGTTGTTTAGATTTTTTTCCACAGGTGGTACATTGGTGCGGTGGTTTGCACTGTCACATCACAGCAAGAAGGTTCAGGGGTCAAAGTTGCATGTTCTCCCCATGCTTGAGGATTTCCTCTTTGTGCCCCAGTTTCTTCCCATAGTCTAAAGACATGCAGATTAGGCTAATGTGATTTGCCCATAGGTGTGAACATGAGTGTGAATCATTGTTCATCTATGTGTTAGCCCTGCATTAGATTGGCAGCCTGCCCAGAGTGTACCCTGCCTCTCACCCAAAGTCAGCTGGAATTGGCTCCAGCTTCTTCTGAAAGATAGATACAGATGATGAATGTCTGGAGTGTCATTACTGTGTCCTGTGAGTGTGCACGCTGCACTCTAACCATGACTGCTCTTGTTTTGTAACAGTGGTTACCATGACAGGTCCCCAATCTGCTGGTCACAATATTGAATCAGAGGCCTAAATCATTCTACTGCCTATCAGTAATTAGATTTTACTATTCTGAAACCTTTATGGCTGAGCCTTAGAGCAAGACATACAACGTAAATTATTATACAGACATACAGGAGCACACTAACTGAAACACTAATAGGCAACACTATTCATAATTGCTGGGTTTATTTAAATCAAGTCTTTCAAGCCTTTAATCATGTTGTGCCTCTTCTGAATAGCACGACAGCCAGGTCTTTTGTTTAGACCGCACAAAACCTGCACTTCTGCCATTTGTCCTTTCTAGTACAGGTAGTCCTCACGTTACAATGAAGACGTGTTCCGCAATCCGCATTGTAAGTGGACAATATCATATGTCAAACCACTGCTTAGCCTAGCTTAGGCGTCTATTCTCAAGAGTCTTTTCCTATAAGAGACATGCTGGGGCATTTAGAAGACATGCTTTGGAATTAAAATTAGCTCTTGATGCACACAAATAAACACGCAGTAATGCACTGTACAGTACACCGATATACAAGTTAACTCCGTGAGTTTGGGAGAGAGTGAGGCTTCAGGCAAGGTGAGTGATCCGGGCATCATCCGCGTACATCCGGGCATCATCCACGTACATCCAGGCACCAGATAACGTACCTTGTATGCTGTTAAGCTGGCCTGCAATATTTTCAAAATATTTAAAAATTTTAGCATATCGCAATTGTCATCCTAACTTTGAAAAATCGTAAGTCGGGCCATCGTAACTAGGGGAGCAACTGTATTTTATACTTTTTTTGGGTAATGTTTGCTTAGTATCTTTACTTCTAGCTTCTCCAAAAGCATTTTGGAAAATTGGAGGTTGAGAAATCAGTCCACTTCTTTTGTGTTTATTATTTCATTATTTTATTTCCATAAGCAGTCCGCTACCCGTTTGGCTGCATTTTGGCAAAAATTACAAACACTGCTTTTCTTTTGATGAACAGAGTTTATTACTTATGAGGAGAGCGGGGAAATTTAAAGAGGGCAGACCAACTTTAAGTATTTTAATTCAAAATTCAGGAAGCAAAAATGGGTCCTTTCAGCTTTTGGTACAGTATATCTGATAAGACTGACTGGCTGGTCATCTCCTATTGAAAAAGAAAAAAAAAACACCAGCCATCACTAAATACAAAGTAAAAAAGAAATATACAAGCATGATCATGTTGGTCCTGTCTTCTTAATACTACATTTAGACATGATTATCTAATTGTACTCATTCTGTGAGTATGAGTCTGTGTAGGTTCATGAGAGCACACTGTCCTCTCTTTGAAATTCTAATTTCACTGGAATTATGGACAAAGGATTACACTCCAGTCAACACTAGAGTATTAGGACAGTAAAAAATTATAATGTTCAGCTGCATTTCACTTGACCTGTTTAGATGTGCTTGAGAGAAATGCAGAGGATAGACAGCTGCTGCGGCTATTTGTTCTGAAGTTTGGGGGAAATGAAATATAATATAATCACAGTATTTCTTAGTAAATTGCATCATTAGTATTGCACATCGACTGGTCCATAAAGATTGTTTCTTTTTAATGTGTATTGAATGGGCACTCCAGAAGTTTTACTTACCCCATTATTATATGGAGGAGTACAATAGCCAGTATTCATGTTCTTCAGTCTCGAAGTCAGCTGAGGTGTTACTTCAGCTCCGTTACACATGTCTGCCCTATTTAGATCATGGTGTTTAGTTCTCTTCCTCATCGTGCTTTAGATGTTGAACCTAATATCAAAGGTAAGTGTGAACATCAGCATGGATGTTCAATAATTTATTCTCAACAGCTATCAGCTAAGATCAACTACAACACAACCTCTTTCTCCTAACACATGATATGCTACAATACAGGCACTGTTCCAACAATACCACGTGCACAACACCTCACACTATTCACACACTGAATCATCTTATATCATGTCACATGTGTATCCATCAATAGCATCCTGTTGTTACGTATACTGTGTGTGTGTGTGTGTGTGTATGTGTGTGTGTGTGTGTGTGTGTGTGTGCACTGTTATGTAAGGAATAAAACTAAATTCACACACCATGCTGACAGTGCTGACTTTCCACTGTAGTGCTCACATAATATATAAAGTTATAGGAAAATACTCAACGACATGGTGGTGTGATGTCTTATAACCCACTGTTGATTATTTTCCTATAAGAGCACTCCCAGATGTGCTTTTGCTCTTTTACCACAGCAGTGCCAAAGAGTACAAGTTTTAATTTATTAATAAAAAACACGCCATGCACATATATATTTACATTTACATATTATAGAATAATCCACGAGTCAGGATATTTTCTATTATGACTTATGTTCTGAGAGCTATGAACAGTTGTTTTCTCACCAGCCACACTTGTGTTATTAAGACATATAAAAGCTGCCATGTTAACAGAAAATGCAAGATCTTCTGACCTAAAACCTCTCCCATGGGAAATAAGATTTGCGAATCCAACATCGCTGTGGAATGACTAAGTAATAAAACACAAGAGGACCTGTTGTTATAAGAACATAATCAATAGAGTAGTGTGATGCATTAGAATTGGATTAATTTCCTATAATGGCACAGGGAGAATTAGTTTATCCCTCCTGAATTTAATATTAGTAATGAAAAAAATGCAGCTTCAGCAATTATATTCAAGAATTCAGCAGGGCTGTGGCATTATGAAATCTACCACACTTAGAACCAGAAAAGCACTCGGAGAGCACGGACCTCCACCAAGGGCAATAGTTGACTTCTCAAGGATATACTAAGCTGTAACAGGAACTACATCATATGTCTGGATAGATTTCCAATGGACTTATATTTCTACATTGGCTATGTTTTCTCACTTTTAAAATTTCCTGCCATCTACTGGATTTTAGGATGTATGGTACTGTTGAGCGCAGACTTCTGCCAAGGCTAAATGCTGTATCTCACAATCTTAGCAAAATTGAAACTAAATTTGTGGATCCACCCCATGACTCAGATCCACTCCACAATTTAATGGGTATGTCCTTGGCCTCTGGTATACCCTGCTATGATTCATGGAAATAGGTTTGGAAATTATTGCCAAAAACCTCCTTGGCATGAGTTAAATGAGTTAATAAAGGTACTACCTGTGCAACAATTACATTCATAAGTAATCACATAAAACCAGTGTTAGTAGCTGTTCATTCTGTACATTCTGTAGGCCAAGGAGGAATGAATTTGATTTTTGCTGTAGTTGCTGAACATGAATGCACAATGTTCATTTATTCTGTAGGACAGGACAGGCTTTCATTTGGAGGTTTTTTGAGGACAAGTTCAATTAAGTTCATGCTATCCAGACAGAAAGCAGTGCACGCACACACATACTGGCATATCATGCCCTTGGAGCAAACACAGCAATGCACAGAGAGTGAGATAGTCTCTATAATGTGCTCCTCAATAAGAATGTTTTAATGAACAGAGCTAATTACCTATGACCAGGTCTGCTTTGTGATTATATAGCAGCCTGTACAGCTTGCTCTTGTGGTACTGAACCCTGCTTCACCCACAGTGGATGCTCTGGGTGTGTGTGTGTGTGTGTGTGTATGTGTGTGTGTGTGTGTGTGTGTGTGTGTCTCCTAGATCTGTCCTAATCCCCCTCTAATGCTGCTGTGTGATTATCTTAACAGCAGGAGGCCTACAAAACTTAACTGAATTACATTTTCATCGATTTTGAGCTGAAACATAGTTATTATTATGTGTCATCATTAGTAAACTAGAGGATGTAATTCCAGAAAATTACGAGTGCATGAAAAAGCAAACTGTAGTTGTTTGAAGTGGACTTTGTGCCAAATAGTTGCATTATGATATTGG
>JAQLOM010000005.1:17417529-17428941 GCA_030068315.1 Chrysichthys thysi
ATATAAGCTAAATTAAATCTTAATCTCTTTCTATTATGTTAATCTGTTTCACTGTATTTGCTGGTGTTTATTCATAAAACTTGATAAGGCTTTGTACACTTTTTCTGACTTTTGATCAGTTAGGATTTTTTTTTTTCCAGATAATCAAGTTATTAGATGGGAAACGTTCTCAAGCAGTGGGGATCCTAATATCTAGCCTTCATCTGGAGATGAAGGACATTCAGCAAGGTGAGAACAGCACCCCTCCACAGAACCAGTTTAACCATTTCCTGCCGTTCTTAAACGGTTCCCCCTCTTTTAATTGGACAGCAATTCACTTAAATCATTCTTTCAGACTTGATAACTCACAGATGGGTCAATTATTATTAGCGGGGGAATATGTGAGCAATGCGCAACTGTAATTTTCCCCATTTTTCACTGATGTCTTTTGATTTACTTCCAGTCAGCCTTTTTATGAAATTCCTACATCTGTGGTGAGAGCTGGTGTCATTTGAATGAAATGTGTGTGTTTGTGTGTGTGTCTGTGGGTCTGGTGAGTAAGTGAACATGCAGTGCAGGAATTTGCTAAAGGTTTTATCCATGAATGGATGCTCTTAGGAGAATGGAGACGTGGAGATTTGACTGTGGGAAATGGATAGAGGCAGTATTTGTGTAGGTGAAGGTCCAGGAAAAAAAGAGGGACACAGAACGTGAGAGGACAGCAAGGGAGAGCCTGGCTGTCTGTGGTTAGGGTGATCTGGTTATTTTAGCTGGTGACACTCTCTATACCCTTAATGGGAGTGAGGCTGTAATAATCTGAGTGTATATAAATCCACCATCACTGAATGTGCACTGACACACAGACACACACACACACATGCACGCACTTGAACAAAAAGTTCACATGACACTTTGGATCAGGCGGCCTGTGGTTAGTGCTCTCTTCATATCTCTCTCTCTCTTTCTCTCTCTCTCTCTCTGTCTCTCTCTCAGCATGTATGAACCCCTAATGTAAGGTTTAAGAGAGTTTCACAGTAAAGGAAAAACTTTTAATAGGCATGTTTAATTAAGAAGCTAGCAGCTTTCAAGCTTGGCAAATTAAACAGACATGACTGGATTGTGTGTTGTACACGGGGTACACAGAGAGAAATGTTTGCACGACTTCAGTGATCGCTGCTGTTCTTGGACCTCCCATACACAAAACACTCACTGACACACATTGGCCTCTCACTCAAGGTGGCAGTAGCTGAAGGTCCTTTGATCTATGGGTGTGAAGAAATTTCCAGAACATGTCTACCCCCATCCCTACAGCAAGCACACACTCCCTCCATCATTGTGTGACTGATCAAACACTCTACAAAATAAAAGCCCGATCCACGTCTGCTGAACGTTGTCAGTGAGCCTATTAGCAAACTGCAAAGCTCAGCAGAGGAGAGCAGTTAGCTGCAATGTTATTTGCAGGATACTGGTGTCTGCAGACATTCATTGCACTAAAGCATCACTGTGAAAAATCACCGTGCAACTTAATTACCGGTGTATATACTGTAGGTTATAGAAACATAGTATATTGGACCTGTTAATCAAAAAGCTCTTCTCTTCTCTTTTTTCTCTTCTTTTCTCAACTTTTATTTTTCTCTCATCTTCTCTTTTCTTTTCTTCTCCATGTTTCTCTTTTCTTTTTTCCTTTTCTCTCTTCTCTTCTATCCTCAACTCTACTCTTCTCTCTTTTCTTGTTTTCTCTTATCTCTCTTCTCCTTCTCTTCTTTTCTACCTTTTCTCTTCTCAATTCTCATTTTCTCTGCTGTTCTCCTTTTTTCTCTTCTCTTCTCTTCTCTTCTCTTCTCTTCTCTTCTCTTCTCTTCTCTTCTCTTCTCTAGCAATATAGATCATTATAGAACTGTGGTAGTTCTGCTTGTGTGGGTCTTGAGGTTAAGCAATTACAGGCTTTTGGTCATGACCCATGGCCTAGAGGCTTAGGGTGTACTCACACTAGGTTCAACTGGTCCAAACTACTCCTGGGAGCGATGGTCCCCCCTCCCCACTCCCCCACTGGTCTGCACTCACACTACGGTAAACGATCCACTCCTGGGGATTTTCTTGTGTTGAAGAAGAGCTCTCCTGCTTAGCATGATATGAATTGAGATCACTGTCTTTTATATGAGACCACGAATACGATGGTGAACTGAATAAAACAACACTACAAAGTGTGCAGAACCAAGGAAACTGAGCAAAAACAGGTCTGACAAAAGCGGCGATAAAAAACACAGTACATTTGAAATACAGTGCACCAGAGAAAAGTGTGTGTGCTTCTTGCAGAGTGTAGGGCCATGAGAAGCATGTGTACTCATCTCTGGTGTGCTGTGTTTAAAATGTGCTGTGTATTTTCTGCACTCTCGTCCGCGCTGATTTTGCTCGGTTATACTTCATATCTGCGTTCTCTCATAAAAGACAGTGATCTCACAGCATATTTTTAGCATTGTGGATTATTTTTGCCACAGTGACATGCAGTGTTACATGCCTTACAGATGTGAATAATTATGAAACCTTATTATTTTCAGTAAAACACATTTCATGCATACAAAGATTTTTACAGAAGCAACTGACATTGCAGGAGGAATTTGCAGCTTTACAAACCGACCACAATCTGTGTTCATCAGTAAGGTTTCAGCCTTACTCCTAAGCCTTATTACTCCTGATATTCTCCAATAAATGTAAAAAGTGCACATGATAGCATTCGAGTTTGGAGCCTGGGTGCGGTTAGTGATCACACTCTGCATGAACCCAACTGACCCATAACAGTGGTCAAATGCTCCCAGGAGCGGCTCAGATCACCTAGTGTGAGTTCACCCTTAGTCTCCTATGCTTGTGTGTGTGTGTGTGTGTGTGTGTGTGTGTGTGTGTGTGTGTGTGTGTGTGTGTGTGTGTAAGGGGGGACATACCCTATTTGCTATGTACTATGTGTGTTACCAAAGTCATTGACATGTCATCTCTCTTCTTGCATTTCAGAGGTTAAAATGCATTTTCTGAAATGATATCCTATTTTTTTCAGTACCGTAATATCCAAAACCTGAAGCTTGATTCACCACTAGTGAAATGAAATAGACAATTCTACATAAAGATGGGAAATCACTAAAGATTTGGAGTGAATGAAATAAATGATCAAATATGCATGCTGGTGAAGAAGAGTGGAAAAATTCTTTCAAATGCTTAAGCTGAGCACAAGTGCGCTTTCAGTTTCCCTCCTAATAACTCATAATGCATAATGCTGTAGAAAGAATATATTCCGTACATCTATATATCCACAGGTTTCAGATAAAAAAGGAACAATGATATTATTACAAAAAGTAATTAATTACAGAAATTCACTGTAATCTGTCCAGTACCCAATGATTAAGTGATACCAGGTAGGCTATAAAAATGTCCTACTTACTGTGATCCCTCGTCTTTCACGGAAGTTACATTCCAAAACTTCCCGCTATACAAGGACACCACCCCCAAATTATTTTAGTTTATAGTTTAAGTCCTAAATTATCCTCCTACACTCTTTAAGCACATTCTAGAAACAATTAAACAAATAAAGAAAACATTTGTGACCATATAGCGAGATGAATTTTGTGTAAAATTTGTAGAAACCTCATATTTATAGCAAGTACTGTACTGTGCTGTATACTATACAAGCATAGCCTTATTAGACTTATTATATATATTATACTTAGTACCTACTTATATTTTAGATACTGTATGTATGTATTACACTAGCCTAGCCTATGCTTTTTTCTATACTGTATAATACTGTAATTAACAATCACTTACAGACTGTATTTCAGAACCACTACAGTTGTCATTAATAACAGATAGTATTGTACCGACATAAGCAACAGTATCAAGAAACAGCTGTTTGACAAATTCCACCATCGAAAAGTCCATGAAAACAATTCACTATAGGTTTTACGGATGCCGCGAAATACAGTGGAACCTTGGATTGCGAGTAACTTGGTCTGTGAGTGTTTTGCAAGATGAGCAAAAATTTTTAATAAATTTTGACTTGGTTAACAAGCGACGTTTTGCAATATGAGTAGTATTCATCTGCTGAGCCTCACATGATCACAACTTCTCTCTCTCACTCACAGCTGTAGTGAAAGTAACACACAATAATCCTCCTGCTGTCTCATCTCTCCTGCTCTCTGTCATGGATCTGCGCGCATGGAGCGCGCATGCAGCACACCCGTTTCCGGCACTCCCAATAGCGGTGCATGCTGGAGGACTCACGCCATGCTCACACATCACATGGGTTACTACAGGTGTTCTGCATTAGGACTAATTATATAGACTATAAATAGACTGACTCATAAACGCTAAGTTTGCGAAGCATCAGTTTGCATTTCCCTGCGCTATTGCCAAGCCAGGTTCTAGTGTTTACCTTGCTCATCTTTTAACTCTTGTTTGTACTCTAGCTTCCGTGTTTTTTTGTAGCCTTTGATATTCCTGTTTCTGACCCTCTCTCGTCTCCCTCACACCAGCCATGATTCTTTTCAAAGCTAAAGTGCAGGTTATTTTGTTTTATGTATTTTTACTTTACATTTTCTATTAATCATTTTTATATAAATATTTGTGTGTTGTGAAACGAATTATCTGAGTTTCCATTATTTTTTATGGGGAAACTCGCTTTGATATACGAGTGCTTTGGATTACAAGCACATCTCCAGAACAAATTATGCTCGCAAACCAAGGTTCCACTGTACCAGGGAAATCTGCAAAGATTTTAGATATATTCTAAATAAAAATCTGCTAATAGCCAGGGATACGAAATGTGAACTGTGATAGAGTGGGGGATTACTGTATTCATATGAAAGCCTTTTTGAGTAGAAGCTGTATTCTGTAATGGATGTTCTTTTGGAATGGGATGTAATACATTTACCTGTTGTTCTATAAATTGGAAGAAACCAGAGCACACAGAGGAAACCCTCACAGGCACAGGGAGAACATGCAAACTCTACATAGGAGTGCTGCAATGTTTGAACCCAAAAGCTTTCTTGCTATGAGATGGCAGTGCTAACCACCACACAACCCTCTCTATGCTCATTTTCTTCATTATTAGTTATTTTATTTTAAAAGGTCTGATGTTATATAATATGTGAAATAGCAAGCCTGCCATTTGATAAGTCTGGGGAAAAAATGTCTCATAATCCTGTAAATGTTCAGAAATGGCAGAAGAAACTGGACACATGCATTCCAAAACAACAGCCCAATTCCCACTAATACATCCAGTTTAAAAAAATAAAAAGTATTCATATGTGTTATATCTGTGTCCAGGAGTTTTTTAATAAACTGCCTTACTGTTGCAGCTGTTCTTACTGTGGACAACTCTGTAGTGGATTTGGAGACGATTGAGGCTTTATATGAAAATGTGAGTAATTTTATAGCAAGTTTTTGGCTGTTTTGTTTATTGGGTTTCAATTTTCATTTTTTATATTTCAGTGATATCAGTATGACACTTATAGCATTTTGTTTCAATATTGTGTTGGAGGACCACCTTGATGACTCTGCCAATCATTACTTTGACTCTTCTCGGAAATTTTTATGACTTGGATTTGTTTATTATTAGACGAGAATTAGAGATTTCATGCTGTTGTGGCAGTACGGTGTTGTGTTTCGATTTGATTACAGAGGGCTCAGAATGATGAACTGGAGAGGATCAGAAAACATTATGAGAATTCAAAAGAGGACGAAATCAAACTTTTGGATAAGCCTGAACAGTATGTCTTTTTTATGAGTGTTTTTAAATTAATATTGTTTAAATTGATTCCTCGAGTTTGTTGGTGTAAAGGAAAATATTAAAACGTCATTGTAAGGTCATAATAATTTAAGAAACTCTGAAACCTGGTTTCATTGTCATTGGTTATGACAAAATTTGAAATAATAAGCTTTATGTGTTTAAATTTATTGTTACAAGATTTAAAGATTTTTGTCTATCAGAACTGAATAAGAATCAGAAATGAAGGTCACCAGACGTAATGACTAAACCTAGAAGCCATTTTCAGCAGAATGAGTCAGGAGTGTTTAACTTGTTGGCTTTGAGGTTTTGAGTTATTGATTCCAGCAGTATGCTATTTAAATTGAAAATGAGTCTATGACACTCATAGCTTTGGTTCTTAAGTAAATCACACTTAATAGCTCTTAGTTGCATCCAGATTTTGCAGATTGTGTTGAAATCCAGGTTTCCATGACATATCTCTAGTTTGCATGCAAGCTGAAAAAGGTAACTTATGTGCTAGTTCTTATGGATATGATGTTCCTTTTCCTCACCTTTTTTCCTAAAAGATTTTTATACGAGCTGGCCCAGATTCCAGATTTTGCCGGTCGAGCTCACTGCATCATATTCCAGGCAGTGTTTCTAGACTGCATATCATCCATCCATGGTAAAGTGGAGATCATCTCCACAGTGTCTAAGGTAAGACTTGATAGTGCTACCAGATGCTTTAGTGCTGAGATGAGAATTACTGTATTTAATATAATGGTTATAACAGAACAGGACATTTTTTTGCTGGGTGTTTAGGTTTGCCTTTTATAATGCTTTACCTGGCATGGGTCTGTGAATGTGTTTGTGTCACCCTGCAGGGTCTCTTGGACAGAGAGAGCATTAAAGAAGTAATCGGTCTTGTCCTGGCCTTTGGAAACTATATGAATGGCGGGAACAGGACCAGAGGGCAGGCTGACGGCTTTGGCTTAGAAATTCTTCCCAAGCTGAAGGATGTCAAGAGCAGGGTAATTGAGCACAACCTCACAGTCATGTGAAGAGACTATGATGCCTGTAGTATAATTCTGAGTGAATATTTAATCCATGAAATATATTCTTGCTTCTGATTATCTGATATCAGTCCCTTATATTGAGGCAGTCCACAAGTTGACATAAATATAATTGCCATTCCTACTCATGGCTTATGATACGTTGCCATTTTGTTTGAATGAAGGTGTGAGAGTAATGACATATAACAATTTGAATCTGGTCTGTATGTTAGCTTCCTACATGAAGGTTTTGATTTTGCCTTTGTTATTGTGCAACATATTTGAAATCAAAATTAATGATGTGAACATCTGCATCAGTTTTAGCAGTGATGTGAACAGATGCTCAATCCACATCACACCACATCAGCAGAAAAGTCTCACTTCTCACTGACTTTTTTTACACTTCAATTGAATCACAAGTGGACAGTACTAAATACAAGTGAAGACACACTTGCCGAGGTGGTCTGGGATGCAATTGACCACATATCCTTTGTAGTGAAAATGCTAACACATCCTGAAGCGTCACAGAATAGGACACAGTACAAGGAAGGACAGGCAAAAGTAATATAGGCAGTAACAAAATATGAACAGTAGACAAAAGTGTAAACGCAGTGTGCCTCAGTTATCTGCTTGTGAACCGTACAAAGGTGCATTTTTAAACCAAGTGTAAACAGGGTCTCTGACCCACAGGCAAACAAATTAAACATCAGACAAATACAAAGAAAGAAATAAAACAAATAAAATGTTTGCCTGTTTAAGCAACTGTAATTTAAATGCTACAATTTAATTTCATAATACATGTTGTGCTGTACAGGCTAAAAAAATTCATTCATTCATTCATTCGTTTGTTTGTTTAAACATTTACTTACGTATGAATTAAAATGTGTAATTTATTTATTTGTATTCTTATGTATTTGTTTGATCATTTATTTATTGACTCACCTGGTTACTTGTCCATTAAATTATACAATTTATTTTTTAATTATTTGTGTTTAGTTTATATGGTTCAGTAGACATTAATGTTGCAATTGTTTTTTTGAGGTGTGTAATATAGTAGCCATAGCAAGTGACGGTGAAAGAGGTAGGGAAGAACAAACAAATAAACAAACAAGTAAATAAACAGCTATTGTCATGCCATTAATTATTAATTGTTTATGCAATTTTATGTCATTTTTTTATGCTGTGGCAAGCTGACTGCCATGGATCGTAAAAACTTAAAAAATTAGAAAATTATTCATTTATAAGCCATAGTCTGTGGCTTCAATAGTGTAAGTTCAAACTTTGTACCAATTTATTACAGGCAATATGAACTTAGTTAAAAGTCCACAGCTCTCTCTAACCCTTTATTTCCATTCACAGGACAATCGCATCAGTCTGGTGGATTATGTTGTGTCCTACTACCTAAGGAACATAGATAAGGTAAGTACTACTGACAAAAAGTTGTTGATGAATAGTGGGTAGCTTTGTCTGATGTATGTGCTCTGTTGTTCGGCACAGGATGCAGGAACGGATAAGAGCATTTTCCCACTGCCTGAACCTCAGGACTTGTTCCTTGCTGCTCAAGTCAAGTTTGACGACCTCTTAAAAGACATGCGAAAGCTAAAGCGGGATCTCACAGGTATGAGACTGGGATGGTGGAACTGCCTCTTTAGTATTTGTTCCAGAAAAACAGCTTTAAAGTGTTTATGTGTATCAAAGCACCAGCTAAGACACTTATTGTTGCTCCTCTAATGGCATACCTTACTTTATTCCAGCTCTGAAAACCTTTTTGTGATGTTAAGGAATATGAACCACCCAGAAGTAAAATCTAAGAGACACTCTTCCTACTTATTGCTTCACCATGCCCTAAACATTTGACAATAAAAGGTTTTTGGGATAGAGCCAACCTAGGGGGTGATGGTGTGTTTGTGTGTAGAACGGGGGGCTTTTACACTTTGCCGTCTCCACAGCAGCTCTATAAGCAGTCGGGAGGTTGAGGGTCATGCTCCCACCAGCCCTCCATGTCTGTGATTATTTAAATCAACCAATAATACAACATACGAAACCAATTAGCTCTGTTCTCTCTCCTCTCTTCTACGTTCACAAATCACAGTTAAACAAAAACCCTGATCCTTGCTGACCCTGGGGGGAAATACAAAGTCATCTACAAAAGAGTTGCCTGCCTACCTTGAGGTGTCTGTCATTCATTTATTAGGAAGAAAATAGAAGACTAAGAGACAATAAAGACAACATAAGTGCCTTAGCATTTGATCTGGACCGCAACAAAAAAAAACTTGAAACATCTCACCTTTACGTCCTCAGGGTATTGGCACCAAATTGTAAGCAATTGCAGTGCTTTGGAAAGTGAACCTTCAACTTATTTATCTTTTATCCTCTTCATGAGCCGACAGGATTAAATATTTATGCGGCGCTATCATAAAACCACACTAAAAAGAACAAGTGTTCTCAATTAACCCACTGGTAATGCAGCTGAGATCTGGTCTTAAATATTGGTTTGTTCACAGGTTACTCATTTGGAAGAGACACTTTGCCTTAATGCCTTATGTCAAGGCATTTTCACATGGTCTGATGGTTCAACTCTGCCGTCTTTGATACATGGTCATGGTCCAATAGTAAAGTTCACAGAAGTGCAGCTATTCCATAACTCTAGGAAGAAACAGATAGGAAGAAATATGAACCCGTTTACAGACAGATTGAATGTTCTACTTCACTGTAATTTATAACAGGAAGAAACATGTACATGCGAAAATAGATGGAAATTCTCTGGAAAGCCATGAATGAGCTATGTTTGATCACAGCCTAAAGGTTTCATAAAAGATAAAAATAACTCTTTGTAATGATTCTAACTTAATGGGTTTGGTGGTGAGAGGTAAACAGGTTTTTTTTTCCATTTAAATTATTAAAAATAGGGTTCACAAGAACAAATCTCAACTATACATAATTTTTCTATAAAACTTGTCTGTGGAATTTAAAGAAGAACAGAATGGAGTAGAAAGCTTTTATTAAGCTCATGATGCAGTATATTACAGAAAAGTGACACAGCGGTACCAGAGAAACTAACAGCAATGTAGTGCAAATAAGGAACGTTACAGTGCAGATACACAACAAGGCACCAGGCAATACACACCCACTGAAAAAGAACACCCCGTACACACAAAACAACACAAAACAGCTGCTTCTGTAACAGCTCTATTTACAGCATATAACTGTGATATCTCACTGGAGGAGTAAGGAGCAGGCAAGAGACAGATGAAAGAAACAGACTGAGAAAGAGATGTGGTGTAGAATCAGGGTCATAGCAGTTTGTGTACATCATTGCTGTTTGTTTAGGGTCTCACGGGTCTTCTGCTTTTGCAGCACCTATGGTTTGGAACATGGCCTGGTGTAGGGTCAGGTCACAGGGTCAACATTGGGGTCAGAGAGCATGACTGAGCCCTGAGACACTCTGACTGCTCTCCTGTACTAATTTTCACTACAGCTGCAACCTGAGCTTTATTTCATCTCCTTTTCATTTCTTAGTAGAACTCTTGGTGCCTTGCACATATATACGCTTCCTCTCGTTCTGTCCATTTTTCTCTTTAATTTATCTTAATACCAATGCAACACCCATCTGGCATATATTACAAAAGCAGATACTGCTGTGATAGGGTGACTTTGATCATGACCTTTTGGATATATTTTTCAAGCATTATGGAAAGTTTGATTGTGTATATACAACTTCAGTCATGTTCTTTTAGATACATGCAGAGTTGTTTGGTATAATGTCTACATTATATATATATAGGTGTGTCCAAACTTCTGGCCTGTACTGTATATATATATATATATATACATATATATTTTAGGGGTGGGAATTTAATGCGTTAATTACAATTAATTAATTTGAAAAAAATAATGCGTTAAAAGAATTAACACATTTTAATCGCACTTTGCATTCCAAGCAAAGGGGAACTTTTGTCAGTGCACAATTTCCTGGTACACCGATTACACTGATGCACCCATCAGAGCTACAAAATGGAAGAATCGGAAGAAAACACATTGCTAGGACTGGTCGGAGGCAAATTTCATTTCAAAAGACTACCCGACAGAAGCCTTGATAAAAGCGTGGTTTTGTGCAAACTGTGCAAAAAGGAGTTTGCATACCATCGAAGTACCTCAACCTTACGGTACCATCTAAATGCAAACATGTTGCAGCGAGCACAAAAACTGTGGGAGCTGTTGGCTAAGCAGGGCCGAGTAGAGCGGAGTGGAGCCGCGCTGAGTAGGTACTAGGGATGTAGTTCTTGAGACCGGTCTTGGTTTCGAGACCAGTCTCGAGACCAATTTTTTGTGGTCTCGGTCTTGTCTCGGCCTCGAGTCCATTTGGTCTCGCTCTTGTATTGGTCTCGACCCGCTTTGGTCTCGGTCTTGTATTGGTCTCCGCCCGCTGGTCTCGGTCTTGTATTGGTCTCCGCCCACTGGTCTCGGTCTTGTATTGGTCTCCGCCCGCTGGTCTCGGTCTTGTATTGGTCTCGGCCCGCTGGTCTCGGCGAGACCAATTGTATAAAAACGGAGCGAGCCGCTGCGCTGCGCTTCCTCACAGAATAATATAATTATTTATTTTGCGCCTCTTCAAATCCAGCCAATCACATGCATCTATTTTAAAA
Organism: Chrysichthys thysi; assembly: GCA_030068315.1. Classification (NCBI taxonomy): domain Eukaryota; kingdom Metazoa; phylum Chordata; class Actinopteri; order Siluriformes; family Claroteidae; genus Chrysichthys; species Chrysichthys thysi. The sequence goes on from JAQLOM010000005.1 coordinate 17,428,941, forward strand.
A
>JAQLOM010000005.1:17464564-17476435 GCA_030068315.1 Chrysichthys thysi
CAGACAGACAGACAGACAGGCAGACAGACAGGCAGACAGACAGACAGACAGGCAGACAGGCAGACAGGCAGACAGACAGACAGACAGGCAGACAGACAGACAGGCAGACAGACAGGCAGACAGACAGACAGACAGACAGGCAGACAGGCAGACAGGCAGACAGACAGACAGGCAGACAGGCAGGCAGACAGACAGACAGACAGACAGACAGGCAGACAGACAGACAGACAGACAGACAGACAGATAGGAAACACATTTCAAAGAAATTCATGGATTCAAGCTGGAAGAAGGCTCTAAAGTAATCCGACCACAGACCCCCAGACAGTGTTTTCACCCAGCCAGGTTCCTGTGCTGCTAATTCAGGCCATCAGGCAGACTGGAGGCGAACTGTGTACAAATCCCCTCTAATGGGAATGAAACCATCCGCAACGCTACAACATGTACATGTCTTTAATAAGGCAGGAGCTGAGGCGAGGCCTGAGTGCGCTCCATTACACTCGGGCGGATGGAGTTAAATCACCCTGGAGATCTCCAGCGACATGGTCAACGGGGCCAGACTCGAACCCTCAGCCAGCTACACCCTCTGACCCACTGGCCATAAGCGGAAAAATCAGAATCAGAATCCGAATCCTTTATTAAACCCTGAGGAAATGATGTGGTCACAGTTGCTCCAGAATAGTAAGAAAAAAGAAAGAAAGAAAGAAGTTAATTACTAACAGGTTAAGATACCAATATTAAATAATACAATATATTACAATTATAAAATAATACAATAATACTATATCTATAATTTACAATAACTCAATATTCAATAACTATAATTATTATAACCTTCATATTATTTCAACTATAATAATAATAATAATAATAATAATTATTATTATTATTATTATTTTGTTATTATTATTATTACCAATATTACAATATTACAATAGCTCTAATATACAAAAACTCAATATACAATAACTATAATTATGAGAACCAAAATATTATTATTATAACTATAACTATTTATTATTATTACTATTATTATTATAGTTGAAATAATATTAAGGTTATAATAATTATAGTTATTGAATATTGAGTTATTGTAAATTATACTATTGATAAATAAAATATATACAATAACTCAATATAGACATATCCTTATATATTACAGAATAGTGAATTGAGGTACCCTCTTATCATACGCACTTACATGGTTTTTTTTTCTTTTGTGGACTCAACCCCTTCTTTTAGTTCATTAATTGATTGATTGATTGATTGATTGATTGATATCAGTCTGCTTGTTTTATTTCAGTCTGTTTGTTTTATTATGCAGCACTTTGGAAAAATTATATATTTTAATATAAACAAAGCTAGAACTTCATTGAGTATAATTAAAGCTAGAACTTTTATTAAGACTGAAGGAACTTAAGTAGTGGTTAGCACTGTCGCCTCAGAGCAAGGAGGTCCCCGGGGTCAACCTGTGTCTGTGTGGAGTAGAGTGTGGGCGTGTTCTGCCTGTATCTGTGTGGGTTTCCTCCGGGTATTCCGGTTTCCTCCCACAGTCTGAAGACATGCACAGAGGGGATTAGGCTAATTGGTTACTCTAAATTGGCCATAGGTGTGAATGTGAGTGTGAATGGTTGTCTGTCTCTGTGTGTTGCTCAGCGGTGGATTGGTGACCTGCCCAGGGTGTACCCCGACTCTCGCCTGAATTCAGCTGGGATTGGCTCCAGCTTCCCCCCTGCGACCTTGACCTTGAATGATTAAATGGCAGAAGATGAGTGACTGAACTTTCAGCACTTGCACATCCGTTATGCATGAACTCACTGGTTGGTGCATGACCTCATTTGATCTCTGTTCAATGTATGGTCAGCTAATGCATGTTACAGACAAAAAGTCACCCAGATGACACACTTTGTCTAATTGCTAATAGCCGTCATGATCTTTTGCACATCAAAATGTGTTGCTGATAGGAGGATAATGATGAAGACACTTGAAAGCAAATAGAAAAGGATAGCTGTTTATCAGATTACAAAATAGACAGGAAAAGAATCCAAGGCTGGGTGTAAGGAGCTGAAGTGGATTATTTTCTCATGACAACCCACCTCAAAGTGCTTTACACCATATTTATTCTACAGAAATTTGTTAGCAGTTACATTTTTAACTTTAATAATAAGGATAGTGTGGTGGTGCTGTGTTGAGCACTATAAATCACCCATTGGCCAATGACAAATGATAACTGGCGACCGGTCCAGGGTGTACCCCACCTGTTACCCAAAGTCAGCTGAGACTGGCTCCAGTTTTCCCGTGACCCTTAAAGTATAACTGGTACAGATAATTGAATTTATTAATGAATAAGGTCATGCTTCTTAACAATTCCATTTAATGCCATGGAGTGCCTGTGAGACATGTGAATTCTGGTTATCACAAGTAGTTTCATCACCAGGCTCTTTTTTTATTCTCTGAGTTAATAAAAAACAAACAAAAATCTCAGCATGTTCACAAGGTGAAGTGTGCTCTGTCCTGAAGACTCTCCCATAGCAGAAAATGTATTAACATTTATGGAAAACATCAGCACTTTTTAAATAAGCAACTAACAGAAAGCTTCACCTTATCAATAATCTTTAGATTCAATCCTTTAGTTAAATAACATTTCAATTCCATTTATTATTATTACCCTATGGTTGTGTGGATCAATCTGCCATCTTCTAAATGAGTTGCTAATATAGAAATTATACATTAGACTGAGCACATGAATATAAACCTGAGATCTATAACTGATTGCTGTTGTAGAATATCAACACCTTCTGAGCAATCAGATTCCAACATCACTGTGGCATAAAACCCAGAATATAATACCTGATGCACAAACCCTCATGCTTCAGTATATTTAATATTAGTGTCCTTTATCTTCACCAAGCTATAAATATACTGAAGAACAAAATTGCGTACATTAAATGATTCAGTAGCAAAAGGGTGGTGATGCCCTGCTCACTTATGAACACTTATATTAAATTTCTTTCTGAAATTTTCTAATCTCCTTGGTGGCTTTTAAATCCATTTTTAATCCATTACTTTTCAGTTGAACACACTGGCATTTCTCTTAAAAAAAGTTCCACCAGAGGAACTCTTAAAACGTACAGCGCCATACTGTGGCGTAAAAAGGAACTTCACATGACCACAACATAGGTTTTTAACAGTTTTATGCTTATAAAAGATCCATGACAAACATTACACATACCTGATTACCAACATTTTTGATATTTTGAAATTTGTTTTGGAATGAATTTCTAATACTGCTCCATTCACACAAAGCCTTCTTGACACCCAACAGTATTTTTCATCACTCTCACGAACATCACTGCTCAAGACTTTAACCATTCATTTTGAAATAACAAGTAAATAAATAAAAACATCAATAAGACCGCTATCTAAAATCCTTCCACACAGGTCATACAAACATACACAGTCATGTAAAATACAGACAGCAACTCTAAGCTGAATCATTTCACTTTACACTTTCTACAGTCATTCTTTCACTTGCTATAGTTACTTTCCTATAGTTACACCACCCGTTATTAATTTAGCTTACACAATTAAAACATCTACACTGATGTTCAATCACTGTAGATGACCCTCAAACTGCAGAGTTCAAAAGATGCTTGTAGGAAAAAAAAAACAATGCAAAAAAAAAAAACAAACAAAAAAAACAACCCAACAACAACAACAAAAAAGGCTTTATGCTGCAGTACAAAAAGAAAGCTGTGAAGCACAAGTTTTTTTGTGCGTGTTTTTTTTTTTTTGGTTCACTGTTTATCACATTTTTCTGGACCATAACTCAACTAATGTCATGGCTGAACTCGAGGAATATATACTGCAACTATATTGAAGCAAAAAGCAGCTCAAAAGCAATGTCACAAAATAAATTACTACCCCTGAAAGGAAATTAAGAAATTGCAAAGCAACAAGTTGAAATGACATATTTCAGTTGTACTGTACTTTTATAGATCTATAGGTTTCATAGCAGAGAGAAGCATACTGTGTGTAAGGGGGTTCTTGGGTGAACCTCGGTACCCTTTCTCAGTTGCTTGAAGCAGGAAAGATGTGGCCGCTTCAGATATGGCACATTTGGGGGCTGATGATGATCCACTGCCCTTGGCTTTGGGTTCCACTGTGTTGGTTACATCTCCCAAGACACAATGCCTACTGTTGTCTGGCTTTGGGAGAGACACTGGCAGCTTTGGTTTTGATGAGACTTCGTTATCATTGGGTGGCGAGCACAAGACCTCGTTGGGTTCAGGCTGTTGTTGAACTCCACTGAAATGGCCACTTTCTAAACTAACTGCTTTAGACATGGATGAACCTTGACTTGTAGCACACCACCCAGACCTGGTGTCTTTCCTCTGATTCAGAGAGTTGAACCTCCGGACCGACTGCCGTACTGGTGTTCGTTGAAACTTCAAAGGAGCTCGGGGTTTGGCTTTGGGTGAAGTGATTGCAAGCATGTTGAAACGCTGGACATGGTCAGCCACTTTTATTTGACAAGGTTCCATGGGACCAAATGGGGTTCCATGTTGACTTGAAAACTTGGCAGACTTTTCCAACAATGATGGCTCTTTGAACTTCTCAGACTGCAAGCTATTGAGTTGTTCCGTTTGCTCTCTTGCTGAAAACGGTGTAGACTGAACTGTGATTGCACTGTTGAGCCTGAAAGCCAGAGGACTTTGGATATCTAGAGCATCAATCAGCTGGCTGCAGTCTGCAGAAGCTGCTGTGCTGTCTGTAAACACCAAACTGCCCTCATCGACAGCACTCACACAGGCCTTGTGGCCATCTTTGACTAAATCTGAACTCTCCGCAGCTTCAAATATAGTACTGTCTATATGCAGAGGTGACAAGTGAAGAAGCTCATAAGTGAGATGATCATCATCATTCAAAACTTTCTGCAGTGTCTCAACTTTATTCTTTAGTTTACCTGAATTTTGTAAAATTGAAGAGGAACATGAAGAAGCAGGGATATCTTTTGCACATAAAGCTTCCTCTGTTTTTTCTTTGGGCTCCTTTCTGGCAGTAGAATGACACTCACTGTCAGATTCGACAAATGCTCCACTGATCTTCAGGCGATTAGGAGTAGTCAGAGAGGCGACCTCTTGGAAAGATTCTGAACTAGCTAAGCTCTCAGAACTAGTAGCACAGCAGAGGCTCTTGGGAATGCTGCCGACTGCGGGTGGTTTGCTGATGACTATGGCTGGTTCAGAGCGGTAGCTGGGGTATGCTTTCATGGGTGTGTCGGAGAAAGAGTGTTTTGTGATATTGTCTAGAGTCTCGCTACTCCATGACGTCCCAGGCTGTTCTGCTTCTCGAGGGGTCAGCAGGTTGTCTTCGGATTTACTGATGTATTTGGTTCCTGCAAAGCATATTTGGCAAAGGCTTACTTAGTAACACTAGCTTCTCATCCATTAAGTACAGACAAATCTTATCATAAAACAAGTTATTGTTTACAAATTCCAGTTATTGAATAACAGTAGAAGTATCACCAAAATCCACATACAAGAAGCCTAGAATAAAATACTAGTGATGGGGTTAATGTGAACGTGTAATTTACAAGACATGAATTAGAAGTGCAGGTTATTAGCCTCTTAACTGAGTAATAGGTACGAGACACCACAGCACCCCGATTCAAATGAGGAGTTCTACAGACAGCATACTGTAGAAGCACATGGTGATTGTATTATAAAATTTCGTATTAAACACGCTGGATAAAATTTAACTGGCTGCTTTTCAGTGTTTTCATTAATTTGTTCAGAATGGAAGTTATAAGTAAAGCTTTAAATCTGATTGCAATTAAATTGGCAAGAATCAGAATGACATACTAAAATGAATAAAAATCTAGTCATAATTGGAGTTCACATAACTACCTGGGATTAGAATTTTCACCTTAAACACAAACACACACACTTCCTTAATTGTCCACATTCAGCAACAATACAATTAATTTCATTAAAAAGCAAGGACTACAAAAGTCAAACATATTGAAGTATTACACCCTCCTTTTCTCTACTGATATATTTCAGTGTTGATTTAACTTTTTACTCACCTTTTATGCCATTTTTGAAGATACCAAAAGAAACATCTTTGCAGTAAAGTCTAACACAATTACCTCAGCTTCACAGAAATCCCCCCCCCCCACATTTACTTCTTTCCTCAGATCCTGGATAACGAATCTGTGGACCGCTTTGTTTTTATTGCTTCATGCTGATACCAGCTTTTATTTTACAATTTTATGAATTAGATGCAGGTCAGTTTATGCAGGGTGTCCCAAAAGTCTGGATCAATAGGCATTTTTCCCTAATAGGACATAGAGCATTTAATATTTAAAGATTAAATTCAGTGTACACACAAGTCCAAGACAGTCGATTTCAGCATTTGTTGTAATCTGTATGTAAATGGATCCAGCCTTTAGGGACACCCTGCATATTAATCTGTGCTCAAGCCAATGTTTATTTTTAACACAAATGATGAAAAGGGGCCAATACTTTAAATACATCTTGAAGACATAATTGTGATAGACTTCTTAAAATTGCCACTAAATTTACTAAAAAAAGGAAAGAAAAACGAGGAACTTTCTGCTTGCAGGGTGTTTCTCCTAGCCTGGCTTAGATACTAGAGACTGCATCTGGAAAAGTGTCTACTTATCAGATCAAAAGGAACAAGTTTAACCAGGTTAAGCCATATGGTCCCGAAATTTGCACTGTCCCCGTAGATACCTAGCCATTAGAACTATTAGGTTCTCCAAAAGGCAGCTTCAGACAGAAGCTTTTACAAAGAAAGAGAGCAGTAAAATACAGTGAAAATAGACATAAATACTGACCTTGTGAAGTACTGTTTGTCAGTACAGCTGGACTAAATGCAGCGTCTTTGAAGTGAAAACTGGTGACGCTCTCTTGTGTCGCTAGGCGCCAGCCAATGACCTTTGACCCCTTTGGCACCGGTTGAGAATTTGAAATGACACTCTGTTGGAATAAAGGCACCTTCTTTTTAAATCCTGACTGTATACCAGACCCATGTGTCTGCTCTTTGAAGTGCTGTGACACGTCTTAGATGCAAAACTATGATAACACCAGAAATAATAATCATTTCGAAAAATAATGATCAAGTGACCAATGAGTGCAAGTATTAATATGTAGTTTTTATTTTTAAGCAAATAGACATTTCTGTATAATGTGTCAGGTAGAAAGAAAAACCCAAAGCATTTGTCAGAAAAGCTTTCTGTTAAAAAGCTTTCAATTAAACAGCTAAAAGGTTAAACATTAGTGTCTTTCATTCTTAAAATCTATTTTATTTTTTAGCAGTCACAGATGTAGTTTAGACAGAGCTAATAAACAGTAATCTCTTCTATTAATATAATATTAATACAAAATGTGCAAAGTTAGCCATAGACACAAAAAAACATGTAGATACAATTGACAGACCTTACAAACTGGCTGTTAAAATAAACAAAACTCAGTTATTGCTCATTTGTACCGAGTCCAGATGGTAATCATACACAATTAGACACCTGATTAAAAAAAACCCACCTTCCCAAGGTCTTAATTCTCCATACAAAATTTAATGCTAAGATTAAAAGGAATGATTGTTGAAGTGCTTTGCATGGCATTTCTATTCCCGTCATTTAAACAGGTGCTACAGCTTAATGTGTGGCGTTTCCTTATTTTCGCTGATGTCAACAGCCTGTTCACCTAAAAACAGACTAAACTGTAGTGTTGACTGTGAAAGGTACATATCTATATAAATAACTAGGTAATAACAGATGTAGCAGTCACTTCAGGATTTCAGATTTCCAGATACTGCATCCTAACTATACCTCTGCACTGGGGGCTTAAACGTTCTGAATCAGAGCCATGTCCAATGCCTGACTGCTATCCAACTGCTTTCACTACCATTGACCGAGTCTGGTTGTTAAACAGGTTAGACCCTCCAGCTATTGTATTACATTATTGCCCAAAAGGAAACAAAAACTTAGTGTCAACACAACACCAGTAATTCAGTGGAATATATAAAAATCAAAGATGTTGACAAACAGACACAAGGGTCAAATTTCCAAGCTGTATAATATTAATGATTGCATTACAGCCTTTAAACATAATCTATTAATCGCAACCAAATTACCAGTATTCCCACATGTAAAATTCTACATGCACATTAAAACAAACAGACAAATTTATATTTATAATTTATACATGCACCGATGAACAAGGAGACTGTGGAGGCTGATTAAAGTTGAATTGTGCAGTTTCTTGAGCAGGCAGACAGAGATGATGGACTTACACAATCTCGGCTGGGTTTCCCGAGGCTGAAGCGCAAACGTAAGGACTTTCGCGTCGTCTCTTTTTTGGCCACCCTTGGAGAAAAGCAGCCAGCCTTTCCTGATTCAATTCTGGAAACAAACGAACATATATTTAATACAAACACTGTAATGCACAATTTATTTGCAAGTAATTGAGATCAGAGTTCACATTTAATTTCATTTATAAAAATTTACTTAATAATCAATTTAATTTTTCATTCACCCCCCCCCCCCTTTTTTTTTTATTTAAATGCAAAGCGATCCATGGACTTTAGCTTGAGGAATGTGACAAAGTGAGCTAGGAAACATTCACCAGAGGGCACTATTAACTCATTTAATCCTGTGTGAGCGACTCGGCAGCTGGTGTGAATGTATTTTACTGTACTAGTTATTTCCCAAAGTAAATTAAATTTAATGGTGGTTATATCATGAATTTATCAGTGCTAATGCACAACATGATGCAACAACCTCAAGACAATCCTTGAAATAGTTGGGGGGAAATTTATACCGGAGACAGATCATTCGATATCATTGTGCAGTGGACCCTCGGCTTGCGAACGCATTGGAGGGTGAACAAATTGATGGATGAACTAAATTCCCAAACAGATTTTGTACTGGCCGACGAACAAATCCTCGACTAATGTGCAGGAAGCCAACCCATGCTTTGCGGCACAAACCTTAAGTACCGGTCAAGCACTCGGTGTGAACGTGTTCAATCGTGTTTGTCTGCATTTTTGCTCTATAAGCCTTCATTATGGGTCCCAGGAAAGTGATGAGTGGAAATGGTCGTGAGAGTAAAAAGCCTAAGTGTACAACAGCTGAAATAAAGAAAGAAATAATCACAAAACATGAGAACCGCCACCATATCCCTCCTCCACCATCCACCTATGCCAGCAACTACGTAGCCACTGCAAAGGTAACATGCATTAAAATCATCCGTTTATTTTTCTATAATTCAGGTTATATACATTTTATTGCCACACATAAACCCATAATAAACTTTAAAAATATGTTTTTGAGAACTGAAACACATTGTATTTACGTCAATTACAATGGGAAAAACTGACTCGGCCGCAGGGAAGAAAAAAAAAATTCGGGTCACGAACAGAGTCTCGGAACGACTCAAGTTTGTGAGCCGAGGGTCCACTGTACTGTAACATTATAAGTATGGGCATACTCATGCTGATAAGACACAAATAACTTCTTGTTCATAAATGTTTTTTAAACTCAACATTTATGAATGCAATGTTTTTCATAACAACCAACACTTACGCAAGACCATACAGAGCCATTGTTTTAAGCTGAAGCAAGTATGCTAACCAGTGCTTACTTGAAGCAGCTAACAAGACGCACAGTATGGCATATAAAGATCTGAATGCTAAAGACCGGTAAAATAAAAGCTATTTTATTTAATTTTAAGATTGGAAAATGATCCCAACTGATCAAACAAGAGCCCTGCTGCATTCCATTAACCCAAGAGTGCAACCAAGGGATAATGTGTGAGATGTTCACATTAGAATTTTGTGTTGTATCCAGTGTGTAATAAATAAAGTGTCGAGAAACTCCTCCAAAGCACTTTGTAATTTGGAAAGTGGAGGTGTCCTACGTGGCTAAATATGGCGAGCTGAATGTGTCAAAAACCTTTCCCCCTTGTAAGGGATAGGACATGTCCAAGAAGTTCAAGTATTAGAAATAGCAGTAATAGCAGTATTTAGCAGACAAAGGTGTCTATCTAGACAGGACAAAAATTAAACTACAACCACAAGTTCCCAATGTAAATCTAGACCAATCCAGAAAAAAAAGAGAATAATTATTAATTATGAAACTGCTGATAAGCAGACTTCTCTAAACTCACAGTACATTTTATTTAAAGCAGACAAGTTTAGCGAGTAAGAATCCAAAATTCTTCCCTTTTCAGTCAGAAGGTAGTGATGTGACACACCTGGTAATGTTTCTGTGGTTCAGTCTTTTGCTCTTTCTTCTTGCTGAGCTGGCAGTCAGACGGCTGTTTTTACTGACTGAGGGTGATCCACATGAATCCAGGGTTCCTGAGGCACTGTGGACTGAGAAAACCAACACTGTACATGTAATCTGTTCATGCTACAAAAATGTGTCTATTGTTATTACAATGGTCAATAAAAACCCTATCAAAGATGATATAATTTCAACACGAATGTTAATAGTACTAGAGTTTAAGCCACAAGGTCTAACTGTGAGAAATATACATTTCAACAAACTCAAAAAGAAATATTTATATAAACTTTGGTGTGCGTCAGACCTAATTTATGTGTCACATTATCACATCAGCATATGACATGACATCAACTTCAATATCAATCATTTTAAAAGAAGTTTAGCGTGAACTCAACAGCGATGTCAAAATGAACTGCGGCTAACTTATCTGATGTTGTCTAATGGCGAACTTGTCGACGTTTAAATAATCTGTACCTGATCCAGGTGTGGAGAGTCCTCCGAAAAAGGCATTTGGTAGAAGTTCCAACCCGAGGTTCTTGATAGACCTGCGCTTCTTGTTGGAGAGTCCATAACTGTGTCCTGGCTCTGGAGGCAGTTTGCGCTTAGGAGTTCCAATGACGGGAGTACCAGTGGAAATGCCTGGAAATTAAGATTTGGTTCAGATAACATTATTTAAAATGTAATTTAAAAAAGTTAGCTTAAATGATTAAACATTAAATGATGCAGAGAATCAAGCTTCCCTAAGCAGCTATTAAGCAAGTCAGCATTTCTCAACCACTTCACCATGGCACAGGTTTGTCTCTTCTCATAGACTGGTTTCAGGCTGGTACCCTACCAGCAGGCACTTTGTTTTGCAATCACCTGGTTAAGACCTAATTGTAATAGTCTATGTAGCTGATTGCATCAAGTCCATTAAAACAACACACATATACTGACTAGAGAATTTTTTTTGGTCTTTAAAGTCATACTTTTTAACCTTCCTTGGTCTGCCCAAAAATAACCGCATGTGTAATGGAGTGGTACTTGAGAAACACAAACAGTGGCTGTTAGAAAGGCACTGGATAAAAAATTAAGCAAAGTCTAAAGTATTTGAAGAATTATACAGCACAAGAAGACAACGAACAAGCAAGGCGCATTCAGGCTAATCAAATTCAGCTCAACAAGCATTTGACGTCATCATCATCTTTATTGAATAAAAATGTGGTATGCATGCTAAGTCTTAAGACAGTTCCTAAAAAAGACCAAGCAGCCAACTGAAGAACTAAGTTTATGTGGCAGAGCAAGCACAGGAATAAAGACAGAAAAGCTTCAACAAAGTTATGTACAGAAAAACTGCTGTTTTGCATTAAAAGAAACACTTTATCACATTCAAATCTTTGTTCCCCAGCCTATTCCTCAGAGCCCCACAAGCTGCACTGTGCTCTACTCCACTCCTAACACAGCTGAATGACGCAATGCAGTAGACTCAGTTTCTCACTCCTGAGTATTACAACCCCGATTCCAAAAAAGTTGGGACAAAGTACAAATTGTAAATAAAAACGGAATGCAATGATGTGGAAGTG
>JAQLOM010000005.1:17481099-17493763 GCA_030068315.1 Chrysichthys thysi
TACTTTGTGTTTTATGACAATCTCTGTTTAAAATGAAATATTTGTTCAGCCTTTGGCGAGCTACTCAGAAGGGGGCGTCGAGCAACTGGTAGCTCGCGAGCGACGCGTTGGAGACCCCTGGCCTATAGCCATGACTGACATTTTCTTGACCATCTTTCCCAATGACATACTAAGATATAAACGATAATTGGTCAGGGGTCAAATTCGTAGTGTTTCCAATCTCCTGACCAAGACCCGGCAAAAAATTATGACACCAGGATTGCCTACTTTGACAGTGACCAGTGTGAAAGATAAAACTTTCCTGCAGTCTGATCCTTGCATTAGCCATCATAAGTCCCCTCAGAATCCCCAGAGTGTGTACCAGTAATGCAGACTGATGTGGTATTCTCTGATTCAGCACAATTTCCAGTCTCGCAATGATTACATATCTTCCAACTAGGGCAGTGGCACATTTAATCAGCTAGCCCGTTGTCACTGTCCAGCATGCTTATGCATTCACACTAGAGAAGTCATGTGGTCATATGTGTCCCAGAGCGCCTTTGAAAGTGTTTTGAGTGATCGGATCACAACGTGTCTCAAAGACAGACTAGACCACATTCCCACCTTTACTCCATGTCCACTTAAGCCCAGATCATCTAGGACGCACGTTAACGCCAGGTGTGAACACCACTCTGAGTCGATGTTTGAGTTTTCTATGCAAATGTGAACATAAAAACCAAATTTGGATTCCTCGAAAAACAGTTCACAAGGAAACGGTACTCAAGTCACCTCTAGACATGAGTTTGGCATGGTTTATTATGTGGTTCACTGGATTCGCGTCTTGGAGAAACAAAGTGGTCCTGGTACTTTTCATGCTTTAAAAACCAGGTGGAACTATCGAATGGGGTTGTGCAGTCCAATAACAAAGTAAACCGTGTTCACCAGCAAAAAGACAAATAAACCAATCAGGTAGGTAGTCGATGCATTGTGGAACTGCTAGATATACTAGTGCTAGTCAATCTCACAAGTGTCCCAGGTCGGACTATGGCATGAAGCACGACTTGGTATTGCTGGTTCTACAGCATAATTTCCTCTCACTGTTGTTAAATAACCTTCAACACCCTCAGATAGGCTCCAAGGAGTCTCATACATAAAGTGCACTGGCATGATTACACTTTTACATCAAATGAAAACCTCTTTTTTTTGCAATAAAATAAGATGATGTGTCGCAAAAGTGTATCATTTCGCCAGGGATTTAAAAAAAAAAAAAAAACCAAAAGAAAAGAAAAGAAGGTTCTTCCGGTTGCAGTGTGCAGAGGTTTTCATGTGCGAGAACACAAGCAGGAAACTGCGCAGTTTGGACCCTTATTGAGAAACATCCTCAAGTGACTTGGCTAAATAAATCACACGATGAACTGTGAGTGAAAACAAACCTTCGGTAGATGTGCGAAAACATGGACTATCCGAAACGTGCAGAAGAAAGTTGTTAAACGTGAAGGAAAACAAAACCAAACCGGTTCCCAGTGGTGTCCAGCTGGTGTTGAGCCCAGACTGGCCCTCTTCCTTACCGCACTGCCTGCTGTCGACTTGCTGCTTTTGCATTTGTTCCAGTTCTTCGTCTTGATGCCGAAAGCTGAGCGAAGGTGCTGCACAACTGCAAGACGCACCACATTTCTCTCTGCTGTCTTCATATTGCTTTCTTTCATATATTTTGTATATTTAGCTCCCAAACACACTTGGCTTTTTAATTTAAGCTCGATGGCCAAAAGCGCCGTTTAGCAAACAAGATGCGCAGACACGTCTGTTGAACATAAACACCTCGCTCAACTTCCCTACACAAGTTTATCTAGCTTTAGCTAATCTTACTCCATTCCCACAACCTAGCAGTAGCTCCAAACGCTGAAGACCCGTGTGTCCTATCCGTCGATACAGCGAGCCCAGGTCGTCTTTCACAGCGTAAACATAACACAGTTAGTCACCTACAACACTAGGCTGTCTCCTTCAACGTTACGCTAGAACTAACCACCCTACCTGTTCGACATGTTCACGCATTTACCGTAACTGTCCTCCGTCTGCATTTGAACAGAACACAAAATATACCCGTCGTTTACGTAAACAACGCTAACGTTTTTGTTTTTTGTTTTTTTCGTCCTAACGCACTAATTAGCCAACTTTTAGCTCTCTGACTACTTCCTTTGTGGACGTGTTTCAAACGGCAGCGCTGCCCCACAAGCCCGACGCCATTGGCTACTCAACAATGTTCAAATCTCCTAGCGCTACGTCACTGCTGTCTGATTGGTTAATCTATAGTCACGTGCTTTCTCATTCGCATCGCTAGCCTGTGGTAGAAAGCCGTTATGGAAAAGCAGAAGCGCAAAACAAACAACATGGCTGTTTTATCAGTGGTGTATGTTGTGGGCATGTAGTTACTGAGTACAGTTGCTGTACGCAGTTTGTTGGCCCCTGTATACACACACCATCAGTGGGAAGAAACCAGCACAGATCCCAGTCAGATGGATGGTGGAGCATTCACCCCAGTGTCATATGCAGTACTATGGGCTTTAAAAAGCTCCTGTTATTACCATGGGTTTCTGTGGGACTTCGTGGTAACCTTGACACGACCACAGTTTGCCATGGAACTCTCTTTGGTAGCTATGATGCTCCCATGGTTTTACTATGGGTACTATGGTACATTATGGTAACTGTGACTACCACGTTTGTACTGTAGCCCGGCATGGACATTAAATTAATATCTTATATTCATCTCACTCACTTATCAACTTAATCCTGTTCAGGGTCGTGGGGGAAGCTGGAACCAATCCCAGCTGACTTCCGGCGAGAAGCAGGGTACACCCTGGGCAGGTCACCAATCCACCGCGGGGCGACACACAGAGACAGACAACCATTCACACTCACATTCAAACCTACGAACCATTTAGAGTAGCAAATTAGCCTAATCCCCTCTGTGCATGTCTTTGGACTGTGGGAGGAAACCGGAGTACCCAGAGGAAACCCGCACAGACACGCAGAGAACATGCAAACGCCACACAGAAAGGTGCCCAGGTCGACCCCAGGAATTGAACCCAATTCCTGATGTGACGTGACAGTCCTAACCGCTACGCCACCGTGCCGTGCCGCCCTATCATCTTACAATAGTACATTTTAGGAAATATGATGCTAGATAACATTATGATAACTATGACACTAGCAGTTTTTCTATAGGCCTTCAAGGTGAACTATACATGGTCTAGGACTTCATGATAACAACGATTTTGCTATAATATTATTATTGCTATGATATAACTATAATATGATTTTACTCTGGTGCTTTTGATAATTGTGTCACCACCACAGATTTACTATGGTATTACATGATAACTATTATGCTACCAAGCTATCACTGTTGTACTTTAGGGTAATTATGACATTACCATGGTTTTACTCTGGTATTTTATGGTAACTTTACACTACAGAGATTGTACAATGTTAGTTCATAGTAACTACTACACATACAACACAAGACACATAACACTAGCATGGTATTACCATGGTGCCCATTGGAACAATGAAATTACTATGGATTGACTGTGGCAACTATGATGCAATTATAGTTTTTCTATAAAACTTTATGGTAAATATGATACTAGGGTTTTTACTTTTACTATGAGGTTTCAGGATTTTAGTTCTGAGGTAGTGGTGGCTCAGTGGTCAAGGCTTTAGGTTACTAATCTGAAGGTCAGTCATACAAGCCCCAGCACTGACAAGCTGCCATTGTTGGGCTCTTGGGTCCCTTAATCCTGTCTGTGGGGGCACCATATCATGGCTGACCCTGCACTCGGACACAGTGTTCTAAAAAGCATGAAGAAAATGAATATGTGAAGAAAAGAATTTCACACTGCAGTAATGTTTATTTGACAAATAAAAGCTTCCTTAACTATGTGTGTTACATATTTAGTCATTATACTGATATGTTTGTACAGGAAAAAAGGTTGGATTATAATTTGCTATACACGATAAAGACTACTTTTCTGTAGGTACAAGCTATGAAAAGATACATGGTTATGACTTTTAGATGTGCTGCAGCTCATCCAGAATGCTGCAGCCCGACTGGTCCACAACTTTCCCTATTCTTCCCATGTTACCCCTCTTCTTATTGACCTTCACTGGCTGCCTATTGCAGCTTGCATCAAATTTAAGATATTGGTGCTATCATACCAGGCAGTTAAGGGATTAGGTCCAGCATATCTCCAGAGATTTGCCCGACCCTACTTGCAAAGCCAGATCCCGTCATTCTGCGGCATCTGGTCACCTGGCCCCTCCTCCTGTCACCTCCTGTCCAGCCCGCTCAAGGCTGCTGTCTGTCCTGGCTCCTTGTTGGTGGAGTGATCTTCCTATTGAGGTTAGAACTGCTGACTCCCTGACTATAAGCGGAAAATGAAGACCCACCTCTTCAGGCTGCATCTCTCCCCTCCTTCCCTGTCCACTGTGTAATCTGTTGCAACCCAGGTTTCATTCTGTCTAGCCTGGTCACGATGTACTCAGGTTAGCTGCTGGGGTTTTGTTCCCCTTTTAGTTGTATTTGTGGTACTGTGTATTTGTATTTGCGCTAATTTATGGTTAGCTTGCTTTTCCTTGCTGTTAGCTCATTGATACTTCTACAGAATATTACAAACTGTTGACTTTTTGCACCTGTTGTACATTGCTCTAGATAAGAGCGTCTGTTAAATTCCTGTAATGTAATATAATGTAGATGTGCATGTAGATGTGAATATAAATTATAAATTGTTCATATTTATGTGCAGTAAGTGTGAATGTGCCAGTCATAGGTATTATAGTGCACACCAGCTGATACAGTGCAATGAGATCAGAACTGAGGATGGGTTCCCTTTTGAGTCTGGTTCCTCTCGAGCTTTCTTCCTCTTGTCTTCTGAGGGAGTTTTTCCTTGCCACCATCGCCGCAGGCTTGCTCATCAGGGATAGGCATACAGCTATACATTTCTATATATTTAAACATGTGCACTTATGGATATGTTTATGGTTAATTAGCCTTTAATTGGACATTATGTATTGTAAAGCTGCTTTGCTCTGTTCTGTTGTTAAAAGCGCTATACAAATAAAATTGAATTGAATTGAACTGAAGAGAGGTGTCCTCCTGAAAGCTGATTAAGTGCAGGTAGAATTTAAATAAATAAATAAATGCGATAAGTTAGGCAGAAGAACTGGGGATAAAACTGTTCTGAAGCCTGGCTGACTTGTCTGCCAGACATAGAGGCGCAACCAGGCTATGCAGATAAATATAGGCCATGAGTGTGGACTACTAGCTGTATTTGCTTCTCTGAGTCTCAGTGGCTGAGACAATAGAGACAGATGAGCATCCCTTGACCAGTTTATGGGGTATCTTCAGTTTTCAATGATTAAAATGAATTTTTTAAAAGCTTAATAACAGTATGCAAATTACATGAGCCAGTTACAATGCATTTTACACCTTCAAGCTGCTGAAACATAAAGAAAGCCATTCATTAGCTGACTGAGCTAGGCTAGCTAGCCAGATCTTTTGATGTTTTACAGTATGAAGTCTAGCTTGTCTTTTATTGTGTAACTTGTTCTCCAGAGCAAAGTAAAAGCACATTCCTCTCAGCCATTGTGCTATGACACAAGTTGTTTCCGTTTTCCATACACGGGCTATGCAACGTTTAGCCTCCAAAAAACAGATATTCAATAAAGATCTTATGGTTTTAGAGGTGACTAAATCTTCTGGATAGATATGCAATAAACATATTTTTGGGTTAAGGGGAACTTCTTCACCAATTATTTGACTAACAGTCTATAAACACTTCCTTCCAGAAGGATAATAGTTGTGGGCATTCCCACATGCAGTGAAATAAAGAACCTTTTTGATGCTTACATTTAAAACAAGTGTCAGGAATTTTGTGGTTGAAGCGATGCAACTTGGCTGGGGTAATATATAGTCTACTCAACCATTTGTATTGTAGTAGTTTAGAGTTTGGATTTGTGGTTTGGGTTTGAGCTAAAGTACATGCTTCTGCCCAGTCTTCTTCTGTGATATTCTCCTGCAAGTCCGTCTTCCAGGCTTGTAGGAAGTTATGTGATGATTCTATAGTTTTACTCACAAAAAAGGTTATACGGTTAAGAAACCTGCCCCCTGGAGTACAAAAGGTTTACTGTAACTTTTTCTCAAGTGGAAAGAGGAGGCAGTTTCAGGCTGTTACATTGTCTGCCCAGGATAAAGCTTCTTAATTGCAAATATTAAAAAAAAAATGTGTTGAAGAAATTGTATATTTAGACTTGACTTTTTCATATGTCATGAGAACAGAACTATCATTATAGAGGTCAGATATCTTAGCTATACCCTGAGACGCCCAGGTTTTAAATCCTAAGTCTGCTCTACCAGGGTGTAAGTCGTCGTCTTTACGAAAAATAGGGGAAAGCTGTGATAATCTGATAGACTCTCCCAAATATGCACAAACATTGAACCAAATCATTAAAGTATTTTTAAGGAATGGATTTTTTGTCTGTTTGATTAATTTGCAGAGTATATATAAATTTAGAGGGATACTGATTAAATGTGATTCTATTAAGACCCAAAATGATAAACATTTTCAAAATAAATAAAGCATTCCTGCTCTGATTTGAGCTGCCCAGCAATACCGCTCAAGGTTTGGCAGCTGTAATCCACCTCTATCATATGGTAGATACAACAGTGACAGCCTAAGCTTGGGATGCCTGTTGTTCCATATACAATTTGAAAAAAGCATTTTGAGTAAAGAACAAAATTAATGGGGCAGAGGGCAAGTGGAATGGATTGGAAAAGATACAAAAATTTAGGTAATATTGACTTCTTCATATGATTCACATGTCCAATCATAGAGATTTTGGTAATTTTACTACCTCTGAATATAGATTCAACTTTGTACATCCTTGCGGACCAGACATTCTGAAACTCAAAAATGACCATTTATTCATAGAAATTGCATGTTAGTGTCATCCAGCTGTCAACATAATGTACATTTTAGTAGGAAGAAGCTGAGATTGGTGACTCAGCTAGGAAGAGCAACATTGTGTTGCTGTTGATTTTAATACTATTTTAAGAGTTTTACAAACACTTTGTCGAATATGGCTAACCTAATTTAACAGTGGGTTGGCATGGTGGAGTGCTGGTTAGCACTGTCACCTCACAGCAAGAAGGTCCTGGGTTCGATCCCCGGGGTCGACCTGGGTGCCTTTCTGCATGGAGCTTGCATGTTCTCCCCATGTCCTCCGGGTCCTCCTGTTTCCTCCCACAGTCCAAAGACATGCACAGAGGGGATTAGGCTAATTAGCTACTATAAATTGCCTGTAGGTGTGAATGGTTGTCTGTCTCTGTGTGTTGGCCCCGTCATGGATTGGCGACCTGAAGTCAGCTGAGATTGGCTCCAACTTTCCCAGATAAGTGAGTGAATGATTTAACAGTCTACAACTGTTAATGGGACTGGGAGATAATTTCAGTGAAACTACTTTTTAGGTTGGCATACTTGATGCAGTTCAACTGCAATGTCCATGAACATGTTGTATTAAGCAACCTAAGGGCCTTAAGAGTTTAATTGATTATTTCAGAATTATTATTTCAGATTTCTTTTGCTGCTACAGATTTTAAATGTTCTAGATGACTTGAAAATTTGTAATATGTATATGCAAGTACCGGTATGTGAGTTTGTAGTATTGCATCCAATGACTGCATATTACATTTGAAATATAAGAGCAATAAGTGGAGACAAAGACACTGTCATACTGATCCACATTTATTACAACATAACATGTATATACAGTAAAAGAGACAGTACAAATAGAAGGGGTGCTGGTTTAGAAGCACTTCCTGTGGACAATGGAGGGGCCGGCCTCGTCGTACTCCTGCTTGGTGATCCACATCTGCTGGAAGGTGGACAGGGAAGCCAGGATGGAGCCACCGATCCAGACGGAGTACTTACGCTCAGGGGGAGCAATGATCTAGAGGAAGAGAAGGTTTGCCAATTTTAGCCTGAAGTACATATTTAATTAAACTCTACTGGCAGTGAAGTACTAGGGCTTGTCTCACTATGTACTATGAACAGGTTTCGCAAATCTTATCCCATATATAAAGATACCTGGTCATTAATCCATTTCATACTAATAATTGTTAAAAATATCATATTTGGCTTACAATTTTCCATATTAACTGAAAACTATTTAGCAGCATATAGTAAGTGTTATATTCTCTAATGTCAACTTTATCTTACCTTAATCTTCATGGTGCTGGGGGCCAGAGCAGTGATCTCCTTCTGCATACGGTCAGCAATACCAGGGTACATGGTGGTACCACCAGACAGGACGTTGTTGGCGTACAGGTCCTTGCGGATGTCAATATCGCACTTCATGATGCTGTTGTAAGCAGTCTCATGGATACCAGCAGACTCCATACCTGTGGTATTTAAGATTTTAGTTGGCAAAAAAGCAAAGGCACAGAACATGTGAATAGAAATGATGGACTGATAACAGGCCTTTTTGTTATTTTGACTTTAAGATGGAAAAAAAAATCATCGCCATCTTCATATCTAGAAGTGGGACTCACCAATGAAAGAAGGCTGGAAGAGGGTCTCAGGGCAACGGAAACGCTCATTACCAATGGTGATGACCTGACCATCGGGAAGCTCGTAGCTCTTCTCCAGGGAGGAGGAGGAAGCAGCGGTAGCCATCTCATTCTCAAAGTCCAGAGCCACATAGCACAGCTTCTCCTTGATGTCACGCACAATCTCACGCTCAGCTAAGAGAGGCAAGTTTCAGAAAAATTATGAGTGAGCCAAATGTACAACCTTCACAGAAATCTATACTTGGGTAACCATGTACCAGTACATCCTTAAAAATGGTTCTTTGGACAGTTAGGTTAGGTTCCTATAGGCATTTTAATGTCAAGCCTAATGGTTCCATCATGGGGACAACCAAAAGAAATTAGGACTAAACCAAACATATTACTGCGATAAAACGTTCTACACTTGAACAATATAACCAGTGAATCCTTAGAAAAAAATGGTTCCTCAAGGTTTCTTGGAGTCCTTAAGGACTCTAAGCTTCCTAACCTTGAGTTAAAGAGTGTGCCAAATGTAAAATATGTATACCTACCAGTTGTGACAAAAGAGTAGCCTCTCTCAGTCAGGATCTTCATCAGGTAGTCAGTCAAGTCACGACCGGCCAGATCCAGACGCATGATGGCATGGGGGAGAGCGTAACCCTCATAGATGGGCACATTGTGGGTAACACCATCACCGGAGTCCAGCACAATACCTTCAGGGGGCAGATTTCAGCCACACATGCCTTCTGTCAAACCAAAGTCCTTCAGAGAATGTGTCACATCATAAATGAGCTGACATCAGCACCCACAGGTGGAGCTTTCACTCCAGGACATTAGGGATCATTGCTAATCCTATGCAATGTACTGCTCGATTGCCTTCCAGTCTGTTAAATAACCCACAGTGCATGTTTAATTGTTCTATGCGTCAAGGAAAATGTTCCTAATGGGAACAGAACAATAAGAACCTATGCTGAACCCTCACTTATCACACTACTATTTTCTCAGTAATAACTCAGTTTCTCTATAGAGTCATCAGAATGTCTGTTTAATTACTGAAGACTAAATTCTGTTATCATGGACCAGTTTCTTATAAGCCTTGAAGTGACTAGATAGCATTTTGTTTGAGTTGCATGACTGATTTTAGCATTCAGTAACTTTAGCATAATCATATATAGTACTGTAGAGTGAAACAGCATTACTGCTAATACTGACCGGTGGTACGGCCGGAGGCGTACAGGGACAGGACAGCCTGGATGGCAACATACATGGCTGGGACGTTGAAGGTCTCAAACATGATCTAGAAATGCAGATTAGAAATAAGCTAATGTCTGCGCAGCTCAATGAAACAGAGAGAAAGGGTGGTCATGGAGGTATGAGTACCTGGGTCATCTTCTCCCTGTTGGCCTTGGGGTTGAGGGGGGCCTCAGTGAGCAGGGTGGGGTGCTCCTCAGGAGCCACACGGAGCTCATTGTAGAAGGTGTGGTGCCAGATCTGAAGGAAATGAACAAACATTTATGTAATCAAATGTGTAATATAACTATTTAGGATACTCTGGGTGTACAGATAAAATGTATATGGAAGTGTAACAGCTGTAATCTGGCCATTCACCTTCTCCATATCGTCCCAGTTGGTAATGATGCCATGCTCGATGGGGTACTTGAGGGTCAGGATACCCCTCTTGCTCTGGGCCTCATCACCAACGTAGCTGTCCTTCTGACCCATACCCACCATCACACCCTGTGGGAGAAAGAGGTAACCAAGAGTGTGTTATGTGTTTAACTATCAAGCTGAAGATATGTCGAAGACTTTGTTGAGGGAAGGTGGTGTACCTGGTGGCGGGGCCTTCCAACAATGGAAGGAAAGACAGCACGGGGAGCGTCATCACCGGCAAATCCAGCCTTGACCAAGCCAGAGCCGTTGTCGCACACGAGGGCGGTAGTCTCGTCGTCGTCGCACATGGTTGGTTTCTGAGATGGTCTGTGGAAGAAAGAGATGACATATTTACAATGGGGATAGATGCTTTCCAAGTGAATTTAATATCACTCTGCTAGGGGTCAGGAGTAAAGCATGGAGCATGAAGCCTAAATAAAGACCCAAGACCCCAACACCACTCTATCTTGATGAGAAGAAGCAAGTAGAACTGTACTGTTAGTGCTAGTGAACATGTTTAGATGTTTATTCAATATATCTATTTCATACTTAGAGCAGGATATAACATAGACGAGTAATACTTCGTTTAACTAAGTTTTACATTTGAGTCATTCCTTGATGGTATTACATCAAACTGTGGATGCACAAAATAATAGTAGGACTTCTTTGATAAAAGTTTAAAAATGTAAATAGTGAGCTAATAGTGAACTAATGAACTTGTTGACCCATGTTTTCTCCCTCCTTGCTGGATCTTCACCTCCTCCACTTTCCTGAAACGTTAATGAAACTGTATCTCTTTAGCCAAGCGGCTCAAGATTTTCAGTCTACCAGTGTAAAGCCAAAAAAGGGGCCACTCTGAGGTCTAGATGTCTATTTTAAGGTCTACCCCCTTGCTGTGTTACACCTATAGTGTTTCTTCTCTCGTGCTTACTATCTGAGCTTGTTGCCTGTTCAGCAGCTGTCATCACATATTAACACATTGGATCATGTCGAGGCCTCTGTCCCCTCAATTCTGAATGGCTTCATTCATGACAAGCTGTACTGTACTGAATAAATGTATCATGACAGCACAGTGTATCTGCACCCTGTCTTTTCTCAAGTAAATCAGTAAGTATAAACTCTTAATAGCTATGGATGGGTGTCTTCCTAAGCCATTAGTCTTGAGACTGAACTTTGAAACAATATATGAGCGATACAATATATGTCTAAGTGGATGAAGCTTTAGCAATTCCTGACATTTGTTCCTACTCCATTGCCTCTTGGAGCCATCTAGTCATTATTAAAATATTCCCATTACCACCAATTGTTACAACTATTCAGCAGACTGTGAATATATTATTGCACTCCTAACTTTTTCTTCATAAACCAACAACATTGTGCACTCACCAAGTTGTGTCGCGGGACTGATGCTTCCACTGGGACAAAGTGACCGGTGAGACAGCTCCCCTTAAATAAGACTCAGGCAAAGGGGTCTGGGGTGGAGCGTCGAGTTTGCAGAAGCCCAAATAAGAGCTTTTGAAAAAAGAGAGCTGAGCCCTCCCCATCAGTCAATGTATCTATCTTGATCAGAAGAAGCAGCTGGATCTTTCCCAAATGGAGCAGCATTTCCTTGGAAATGGCAGCTCTGCCAGGCCTAAACCTAAGATGGATGAAAGGCGTCAAACGCTTTAACTGCCAATGTTCTATGGATCAACCTTGTGCTCTACAGAATATGTTTTGGAATTTTCTTTAATGATATAAGAATGTGTAAGAATTATAACTGTATTTTATTTTGTAATTGTAATTATAGTGTGAGAAATATATTGTCTAATTATAGTATAAGAATAATCCTATTCCTTCCATCTGAATTCTCAGTCTCCTAATTTGAATAATCATATTATGCATCTGAAACTAAATTCTAAAAAAAAAAAAGTTTCTTTTTCTCTCAATCATTCATTTAATAATGAATTACTTCATTAGGTTTAGGGGTAACTGGGGGCAGCTTTGATGAGAATTCAAACGTTGGAGTCTTGGCTTCCCACCGAGACGTGAAACTGTATATGTCAGTAAGTCGGCTGACTGGTATGTAGTCTAGAGCCCCAAACGTGGATAACAGCTGGTTTGGAGGGGGGTAAATCTATTTGGCATTCTCCTGCTTATCTGCTTCCTGATTGGCTTGGCTGTATGGTAGCAAAACTCTGATTGGTTGAAATGTCTCCTTTTAGGGTTATGGTGACAAGCAGGTGTTGTAAGGGAGATACTGTAGAAATGAGAGTGAGAGCAGGGCTCCTTATTTGTATTGACCTTTACAGCCCCAATAAGCATATGTCTCTGCGGTGCTATGCTGAATATATGGACAAAGTTTGAGAACTACCTTATACATATACATACATACATATATATACATATATATATATATATGTATATATATATATATATATATATATATATATA
>JAQLOM010000005.1:17528652-17540424 GCA_030068315.1 Chrysichthys thysi
GCGGCTTGTAGTCCGGTGCGGCTAATATATGGAAAAATCTCATTTCCTGTTAAAAATTAGCGGGTGCGGCTTATTTACCGGTGCGCTCTGTAGTCCGGAAAATACGGTAGTCATATGCTTAGTACAAGACTTGAATGAGATGAAAATATTCCTGTCCTCTAGGACCCCAGCTTTACAGGGATTTGAAATTTCACCAGATTTTATGCATGAAGGCTTACATGAGGAACTGAGTTAACTCCGTTGCAGGTTTTTTTTTTTTCAGTGCTTTGCACTTCAATTCAATTCAGTTAAATTTGATGTGTATAGGGCTTTTAGCAATGGGCATGATCACAAAGCAGCTTTACAGAGATGAAGATTTCTAAAATAAAAATATAAATTTTACACACGAGTTCATAAATGTGTCCCTAATGAGCAAGGTGGCGACATGAAGAAACATTGAGAGGAACGTGGGGGTGATGCTGGATAGAACAATTACAAAGAACTCCCTTCTATAACTATGGTTAAAAATGTATAGTTGTGTAGCAAGGAAATTCATTATAGTTATTATATTACATAACATGAAGTCTGTTTTGTTGGTTATTAACTGTTCTCTCTTGGATGCGCGAGTGCAGAACTGTTCATAGCAGTTGAATCCTCAAGTTATCACAACAGTTGTGGGCCTAAGCAGTCATAGCAGCTGTTTGTGTCAACTTATGGGACCTTCCTCAGCAGGAGTGAAAATGCACTTATGTTTTGTCTGCTTGTATTCAACAGTTGTGTATTAACATGTGTATATAAAACTGGCCCACTCCACCCAGAGTGTCTACAGATGTTTGTCAGATTCACTCATGTTTCAGTTTCTGGCAGACACAGTAAAGGGAAGGTTAAAATTGTAGAGTGTAAATTTCACTTTTAAAAAAGGACCGGAATCAGTATGACTAAGCTGCATTTGGCACCTCTGGGAGTCTCCATAGATTAGACAGAACAGTTGTTTCTAATTTGTTTGTTTGCTTCTACAGTCTTTCTAAGTAGTGAAGGCCATGTTTGCTGCACATTAGCATAGG
This sequence comes from Chrysichthys thysi, assembly GCA_030068315.1. Classification (NCBI taxonomy): domain Eukaryota; kingdom Metazoa; phylum Chordata; class Actinopteri; order Siluriformes; family Claroteidae; genus Chrysichthys; species Chrysichthys thysi. The sequence continues at coordinate 17,529,696 of JAQLOM010000005.1, forward strand.
AAAGGAACAATGGAGGCATTGTAGGGAATTTTGGGACATTTGGAGTCGGATGGATCTTTGTATGACGGGAAGAAAGAGCCTGTTTCCAGCTTTTAGCAAATCAATCATATAAAGATGCTTAAAATGATAAGGGAGTAGTATTGTGTTGTACTTGCCTCATATTGAGACGCACAACTACATCAAATGATGATGTTTATATTTGGAAAAGTCATCATTGAAATCATAATGAAATTGATTTTTCAAATCTGAATGTGTTTTTTTTTGTTTGTTTGTTTGTTTGTTTGTTTTTTCTATCTCCAGGGTTGCAGTTGTTGTCTTGTACAGTTACAGAGATGACTACTACAAGATTCTTCTCTAAACTCAATGTCATACAGTGTTCAAAGACTCTTTAAGGACTGAAATTATGTATGTTCTTGATTTAGGTTTTTGACTGCAGTTTGCGTCTCTGCCAAAGGTAGAAATTGTTCATTGTCACAGGGGTCCAGTAATTATTACCAGCTTTGAGCCTCTGCATTATACAATTCCCAAGTCTGAATTCTCTCCATAGTGATATTGTGTCAATCTTTATTTTCCAAAACAGAAAACTGTTTAAGAGGATTTCAAAAGTGTTGACTTGATGTATTATAAATGCTGAAACAAATGCATTAAAACTTGTATTTTTCCTTACAGAAATATGTCCTTATTTTGAATGTGTGTTTAAGCAGAATGGTGTGAAATGTACCGACACAAATCTCTATATTTCATGCCTCAGTAAGTGGCATTTACTGGAGCTGGGGTTTATGGATCGGCATATGTCTCCGTCTTGCAAATTAAAGTGTCAAGCTCAAACCATGGGGGTTTCGTCAGTGGCAGCAGGAGTAATAAAACAGTTCGAAAACAGGCACTTATGATGTTATATCACACATTATATTTATTCCTTTTCCAAAAAAACAGATAGAAATGGAAATGGTTTACAAAATCAAAAATGTACAGCAGCTTTGGCTAGTATGGTTTCTGTCAACATCCAAACAACACAAATTTCTTGGTACTCAAACTATAGTTCAGTATTAATAAATAAACTGTTTGAAAAAATAAATAATGTACTCTTCATCTACGGTTTATCTACCTTTTTACATTTATGAAATACAACCTAGAAAGGTCATTATCATTTTAAGCCAACAGCTATGTAAAATTTTTCTTGCCTTGTTTTTCCCCCTTTGCAAAATTATTTTTTCATGCCCCCCATTGCAACACTGTTTATGGGGGGGGACCCTAACAACTGTATTGTGTAACAACTTAAACTTGTACTGTATTGAGTAACACTCTAAGGTTTGGGCTTAACCCTTGGCAGTGAAACCCAAATAGAAACACTGTTTAATGAAGCAGTTTACCATCCTGATAGAAACATCAACTCAATGTCCATGCATCAGGCTTTCCTGGAATATTTTGCAACATTTTAGTAAGCAACTGCCTCTTCTGCATCAGTCATGTGGATAATAATTCTGTAGACATGGAGACAATGACTCTGTGTCCTTAAAGTTATTCTTATAATCCGTTCAGTACTGAAATGGGTAAAAATAGTAGATCATAAATCAGAGTTATCTAGTAATTTAATTGTCTTGTAGGCTACAGGGGAAAAGAGAAATATCTAAAATAGGTCTTTGCACACACCGATGATACAATTGATGGTCTGAATTCTCTGAGCTCATTGTTGGTGCACTCACTGGTTTTGATAAATGGTTGGACTTGAAATTTTATTATTATTATTATTATTATTATTATTGGCTCACCAGATACTGAGGATATGTTTTAGGTAGATGCTAACCCTCAAAGGTTGTATTGAAATAGTTTTTTACTCTATGTTAACTGACACATCTTACTACTTAAGGAAGCCATAAGAGAAATCATAAAAGTCACTAAGACTACAATTAATACATTTAGAAGTTTTAAAAAATCCTTAAACATGAACCAGAGTTTCTTTATATCCCCTCCTCTTATAGTTTGCTGATGATTCAGACTCTGCTGTTCAATATATACACTCAACAACCGGTTTAATAGGAGCACTGGAACAACCTTGTTCATGCAGTTTTCCTATAGCCAATTGTCAAGCAGTGCAGTGCATAAGTTCATGCAGATGCAGGGCACAAGCTTCAGTTGATGTTAACGTCAAACATCAGAATGCTGGAACAAATGTGGTCTCTTTGACTTTGACAGCGATGCAACTGTTGTATTTCATAAACTGCTGATCTGTGATTTTCACACAGTGGAGTTTACACTGAACGGTGGAGAAACCAAAAACATCCCGAGATTGTAGTGCTAGTGACAAAAATGGCTTGTTGAAGAGGGGACCAAAATGAAAATTGCTGGACTTCTTTGAGATGACTGGAAGTTTATGGTAGCTCAAATAACTACTCTTTACAGCCGTGGTAAGCAGAAGAATATGTCAAAATGCACAGCACCTCAAACCCTCTGGTGCATGGGCTACAACAGCGGGTGACGGTAATGGGTTTCAATCCTGTCAGCCGAGAACAGGAATCTGAGGGTGCAGTGAGCAGTGACAAGTGACAGCTGATGACTGGAAAAAGATCAGGCAATGTTTTTCAAATCTTGGACAAAATCATAGGAGATAAGCAGTTACTGAAATATCCAGACCAGCCCGTCTGACTCCACCCACCATGTCAAAGTCATTGAGATCAGTCACTGAGATCACTTTTCTCCCTATTCTGATGTTTGATGTGAACATTAACTGACATTCTTGACCTGTATCTGCATGATTTTATGCACTGGCTGATTGGACAGTTACATGATGCAGTTGTTCTGAATAAAATGGCCCATGAATATACTTTAGTCATAGTAATTTCCATTCTGTTCATTTTTACCCTGCCAAAGTCCATTAAGGAGTCCGCCAAGTAGCTGCACTCCATTTTGGGTCACTGTACATACCCCAGTTCAGTTTTGCCTGAGCAAACTCAAACCTTGGTTGTAAACTTCTAGCATAAAGCATTATAACGGATAAAGCAAGGTAGCAATGTTCAGTCAACGTTTTCATAAACTCCATCCCAGCATCTCTCCAGAGTGAACTATTCTAGCCTCATGTCCAAATAAGTATGCTTTCTTCTCCTATTGCTCCTGAGAGCTATGAGAAGAATTTATAACTCCAAAAAGGGCTAGGAGGGGAAAATAACAGGAATATAATAATGTAAAATGCAAGGTTTCACAATACTTCTTTCCTCCACTGGACACCAAAGATGCTTCTCAAAGGAAGGCAGAAGAATTCTTGGCATGTGGTGTGAGTTGCTCTGTGAACTCCATGGATGTGTATGAAACCATTAAAGATGAAAAGAAATATCCTGTAGTCCCAGGAGGAGTCTTTAACGCTGGTCTCTCACATGTCCGTTGCTCAGCTTGGCCCGTGGGATGCTGATCCTCTCCCCATAAGGTGAACTCGTGCTTGGTGTAAAGGTCATGTTGCAGTCGTTCTTCACGCTCTGGAGCTTGTTCTCCTTGGACGGCTCGGCGTACACAACCGAGTTCATGTTCACGTGCTTCTTTAGGATCACAGTCTATGGAGGAAAAGGAAAAGTACCAAAAGGCATCATTAAGGAACACTGCTCACTTTTAGCAGGGGAGGAAATCCCTGCCAGCTTTTCAGCTTAAGTGTGTCTTACTGTGAGTGGCAAGTGATGAGAAGGAAAAGAATAATTGCATCAACCATTTAGAAATGTCCTTAGTTGTAAGTGTGATACTTTTAAGAATGTCTTCGCATAAATCATGGATGAATATATACATAAATTTCATTTACAGCTGTACAAATGACATATTCATAAACAATGATTATTCTAGGTCATTCCCCACCCATAAAAAAATACACTTGATTTACTATGTCTATGATATTCTTTTCTTGGCTTGTGGAAACAAATCGTTAGCACACGCTTACCTTTTTGGGTGCATCATAGCAGGACATCTGTATGCAGTTTTTCTTCTTGTTTATGAGAAAAGCCACAATAAAAAATATGACAATAGATAGGAGGAGGGCAGCCAGAATCCAGGCTATTGATTGGTAGATGAGGGACATTTCCACCTCAGCTGGGACTTCCTCACTCAGACTTCTGCCATCTTCAAAAAAGATGAGAGTTTTGCAATAAATGTCACATTTATTAACGCTGTTATGTTACGTTGTTCATGTTCTAATCAGTTAAGTGAAACCATTGGGTTTTCACTCCCATTACTTGCTCGATTAATAGTCAGCATGGCTAAAACGAAAATCCAAGGCAAAGGTTTTTTTAACCACAAATACCTTGGCATGGATAGCTATTTTCTCCCAGATGTTTACTGTTCACCAAGCAGCAGTAAGAAAACAGTGAGGTAAAAGCTGTGATCAGTGTGATCGCTACTTAATAATTAGTAGCTCCTCCAGTACGACCTGCTTAGTTTCTATTGACTCACTAGTTTGGAGATAAAGATAGTCAATGCGAAACAAAAGTAACCATTACCAGAGGCAAATATGTCTTTCACGTCCCCTGTTCTTTCCTTTCTGAGAATTTCCTTTTCTGCAGATTTGCTTGGACCACTACTATAGTTGACAAAATAATTTACAGCTGTCTCTCATATATACATGGCAAGCGGTCAAAAAAAAAAAAAACCGTAAATGTTTCCGCTAATCTGCAGATGCTGACACCTCTCCTTCTGGCTGTGTCACTCTGTTTGACTGAGTCCTGGCCTGGGATTTCATAATCTACAGTTGTGGTGCTCAATTCCAGACATGTGGACTCCATGCCCATTGTGTTTTGTTGCAAGTCCCCTTACACTCCCAACTCGTCCCACAGCTTATCAAGTCCAGGTGAGTTCGAACAGAGAACACAGTAAAATCTGCAGTATGCCAGTACTCCAGGCCTACAATCAAGAACCTGGGTTTCACACAGCATGTGGAAATTTCTCTTCAGCTCATTATTTTTCACTGCTTTTGCAATGGAATGATGTAAATGGCATGCATTATACAACAAATTTAGCTTTCTGACTGGAGAGGCTTATGGTGGTAATGTGTATCGATGATCATCTTGGTAGTGTTTGTGCTAGGGTTGTACCTGTACCAGGAATCACTGTATGCACTGTGATCCAAACGTCACTTTCAGTGATTGCAACAGTGTCACTGGCTTTGCTTTTTGGTTTGCTTGTTGTTGTCAACGTCACAGGCACTGAGGTTGTTGTAACATCTGTGAACAGAAGAAACAAAAAACAGTGGTGTAACTGTTGGGAGTTTCATGAGAATTACAGCTAGGTATTCATTTGCAACATGGGAAGGCTCAAACAAATTCACCTCAATAGTAAATTCTAAGTTATGGCTGAGTCTTATAGCACAGGGTCTCATGATATATGTATAAAACTATTACACACACACACACACAGACAAAAAGGCAGATACCTATAACACATTTGTGGTTCCTGATTTTGTAAGTGCTTCATATCAATAATCAAGCTTTGTCTTTTCTGAATACAAAGCATGGTAAACAAATAAGCTGTTTCTCCTGCAAATATATTTCAGGAAAAAGAATTAAATCAAGACTGTAATCCATTCATGTATGTTGCACCCAATATGGTGTATCATGTGCACTTTCTTAATCACTGCTGATGTGTTCTGATGTGTCAGCAAAGCAGGCTTATATACATTATTCTCAATGGATATTAAATCTAGAGGGTTTTTCATGCTCATGATAACTGATACAACAGGTAAAGATAGGCTGTGTTAATCTACAGTTTGTGCTAGAAAAAAATGTATGGTGATAGAAAAGCCTCTACTTCATAAACTTGTTCCTTCTTACACCTGCTTGAAATAATTCACCCTTCTTAAAATATTTCAACTCTCCTTAATGCCCCTGTGCATGCCAATAAAAAGCACTGCAATTTGTTAAAGTTTGGTGAAGAATGTGTAAATGTATTTTTCTTTCCTCTTTAAATGCCAAACAGGAAATTGCGAATAAGCAGATACTGAGGAGATAGTTTTGTTGTCCAGGTTACACAAAGCAGCCCCTGTGCACCCATATGCAGCACTGCAATGAATGACATCAGTGCACCTGATTTTTGTCTTTTTTGCTGATTACATACTGCTTCAGCAGAGTGGATCGTCTTCCTGGGTTGAGCTACCTCATTAACCAGGTTCAATTAATTCAATTTTATTTACATAGCACTTTTAACAAAAAGCAGCTTTACAGATATAACATTTGAATTTATATTTAAAAATATACCTTACAAGGAACCCAACTCAAAAGAGAACCCATCTGGGTGACACCAGATAGTGTGAATATAATAATAGTCAGGTAGTGTGCTTAAAAAGGAACTTGAGAATGAGCATCATTAGAGTTTTAATTTCAAGTCTCACTGCATCAACCTGAAGTTCAAATCAAGTGGTACGTTTCACACAGGAAACCTATATGAAAATCTAAAAATTGTATTAACTAGGTTTTATAGATATTTAACATTTTCCTCCCGTTTTGATCATTTGCATTCACACTAGTACTCTTACTTTAGTTCTCCTCCACCATGAAAGCTACCATCTGGGAAGGGTGAAGGCCACCACAGAGTTCCTCCAAGACACATGAAGCCAGTCACTGGATCATTTTGAACTGCCGGTCATGCTATGTCACACACCCTTTTTAACAAACTAGAAGTGCTAAATACCCTATTTCATGCCCATGAGCTTTCAGATGGCCATGATTGACTATTGTCACTGTTGTTGACAGGGAAGACAGTAATGCCATCCCTCCCACACAGACAACATGGCCAGTTTTGTTCTGTTGGACTGCTGGGTGGACGTTTTTCTGATGCACCACCTGTGAGCCTGAGCGAGTCTTTTTGAGTGAACTATTTCATTAAACCTGCAGGGTACCAGTAACTGTGTCTCTGGTATACACCATCCTTCAGCTGTTTACATCTGGCCAGTGGTGACTTACCTAGACACTGTGGACAGCACTGTCCCTTACGAAGCACTGGCACTTTGCATTTGGCAGCTGGACATCTCTGGGAGAAACACTGAATAGTCCCATTGTTGCAAATGCAACTAGTGCAGGCATTCGGTTTCCATGAATCGCCGGCCAAAAGGATGTCTCCATCGCTGGAGATACAGTATTCTCGTTGACTGTTATTGACAGGAAGGAGGGAGCTGATTGTGTCCTCTGAAACACAAGTATAAAGCGTGTACATGGTAAACACAAGTGCTTCATTCCCATTTTAAGTACCACAGTAATGATAGAAGGCCTTGGGTTTGCAGATAAGATTTCAATGCAATGGTTTATTGTAAATTTCAGTCATCACCCTCTGAGTGGTTGCTGATGAGCCACCATAGCACTAAAAGCTTAGGAGCACTGTGATGAATAATCAGGTCCAAGTAGCACCTCAACATTTCACAGTTAAGATGTGATGTATGGCAATCTACATTTAGATCCATTATGAGGCCTATTCAGACTGGAATATTTTCACAGCTGGAAGTTTGGTAATGTAGAGTGTCTCTGGGATTTTAATCCCATCCGAATTGCTGTCATGTAAGTAATTTTGCACTGACTTCTTTAAAATGTCCAATAGAAATGGTTCTCAGACATTTGTTCAAGACTGATTTGGGGTTGAAACCTCATACCAAAGCACTTTTAGTTGTTTGCTACAGGGTCGGTGTTACAGGCTATCTAAGAGATCACAAAGTGGTCAAAAAAAGAAAAACAGCCACATTTCTTTCCCTAGGGTATACGCAGAAGGTAGTTTGGGCCAGTTGATTTAGTGGTCTGGGGTACATAGTAAAGTGCCCCATACAGAGTGTTGCCTCACACCCATCAAACTGCTTGCAGAAATATGCTAATAAAATTCTATCCTTCTGCGCTTTGCTGTACATCATATGGACTTGAACCATCCTCCACTCTGATTTGATGTGTAAATGTGCAACAGGGGAAAAACAGAAGTTCCAAGTTAGGATACCATCTGTTTACAATAAGAGTTCTTTCATCTTATCTGATGACCTGCATTTAAGGTGTCCTAGGAAAGAAGAAAAAAAGCCTAGAATTGTTTCCAGAATGGAGATACCTTGGCAAATGTGGCAGCAGGTCCCTTTGGTCCTGGTTGGTGTCTGGCAGAGGGCAGGGGGACATACTTCTGTGTCGCACAGCACTCGGCCCTGCCTACATGTACAACGAGTGCATTCGTCCAAGTTCCAGGTATCACCTTCCACATAAAGCTCGTCTCCAGGAGCTTGGCATACCACCATGTCCATTCCCTCAGGACGACCACTGCCAAACTCCTCTGAATCAAACCCAGAGAATTTAGCGTTGGTTAGTTAACAGTAAATGTTTAATTATGTCGTGGTTAAAAACCTTAACAAAGTGCGTTACAGAGAAAGTTCTACTTTTAATTATTGCCAGGTAATATTAAGATATATGGGTTGTGTTCATTCATTTCAACTCATTTTTAGGCTCTTGGCATTCTTTGCCTTTTTCCAGTTTGAACATTTTTTGCCTGGCATTTTTTAACCTTTCCTCAGACACATACTTACACATTCAGACAGAAACAGTCTCTAGCATCTCACAAGACATCTCAATAAGTCAGATGATGAGAATAAACTAAAGTTTATTAGATGTGGTAGGTAGCTTTTTGGCATTTTGTGGGGAAAGGATGGATGATACTGGAATTTGGTTAAGGGCAGGTGATGTTTTGATTTGGTGTGGCTCATTCCATCACTTTCTAGTCAGTTAGTTGCCCATAGTGGCTGACACAGTTTATAGGCGTGGCATTTTTTCTTTGTGACTCACTATTTCAGACGTTGTAGAAAAATATAAGGCAATGGAAAATTAGGTATGAAACAAGTATGAAAACATTTGGGAACATATTGAAGTTAAAAGGAGCTCATAGCTGCCTGATTTAAGATCACCTCACCTACTAAGAGAAGTTACTCATCAGAGATTATGATTTCCACATGATTTTTGACTGTCCACTACTTAAAATGCAGGTAGTATATCTGTCATCTGTGTGTCACAAATAGCCCTTCAGACGGCAAAGCTAATCATTCAAACTAGGGTACTGACAAATATCGTCACTTAATATAAACAGCAGTATAAATTAATACTCTAGTTAAATTACAGTGGGTGGTGGATTTTCGGTACAAAAACCCAGCATTGCTTGTGTAACCGGTTTTCACATTTTCAGTGTTTTGCTTGGTCCATGTCACAATCTCTGTTATCATGGCATCATCGAAAAATAAATCAAATGCTTTCAAGGGTGCGTCTGCTTGACACCCATTCCCTTTCAGCCTTGATTTCCGTCTGACAATATTTCGCATCGGGGTTCTTCCGACACTTTTTGGCTTCTGTGACCACACATACTCATCTTTCTGCTTATTTTTTATTTAGGTTTATTTTCGCTTGGGGTCAAATTGACCCCATAGTATCCTTCACATTGAAGGTACTATGGCGAAGCGAAAATAAACCTAAATAAAAAATAAACGGAAAGACTTTGAAACTATCAAACATGTGTCACATACTTAGGAAGGCCTTACGAGAAAATATGTAGCAGGAAAGGTAACTAATCGTGATAGTTTCCAACAAAAACATGGTCCAAAGAGGGCTGGGGTCACATAGACCCCATGGTACCAGAGCAGGGTGTTGCACTATTTTGAGATCCCTATTTTAAATTTAGGAAAATTTGTGACCTTGGCTATGTTAACTGCTTTGTAGCAAAGGTCAGGACCAAACACTGATGGATTTGATTTAAAAGGATCATCAATATTTAACACAAACTTGTAGTCTGTGTCAGCTCAATTGTCAGTAAATACCAAATACTAAAACATTCTGAAATTCATGTAAATATTTCTAGGATTTTACTTTTCACTCAAGTTCTTGCTGATAATGTCATTTGTAATAGAAAACCTTTGTGTTAAACTAAAAATCCAAACTGTAAAACACTAGTATTCTACAACTGTAAGACTTTTGGACCTCAATGTACATACATAAGTTGTATAAGCCAGCGATTTTTTAATGTTTAAAATCAGCAGTATTTATACTGTAATATGGTAACGTGGATTGTAATTTATGAATGAATTGATCAATGTTGAAATTAATTAAAAAAAAAAAAAAAAACACTGTGTACTCTGTGATGTACAGCAATGTGATCCTAAGAATGTTCTTAACCTCAGGGAAAGTTCCTCCTAGCAGCATTCTGAGAAGGTTTTACAAAAAGCTAGAGACATTTAATGTCAGCTTTTTCAAAGAACTCTGAAAAGCTGGTTTGTACATACCCTCGCAGCTGGGGCAGCACTGGTGCGACCTGAGCACAGGATTTGTGCAGCTGGGTGCAGGACAGGAGATGAGGACACACATCTCCCGTCCAGCATGGCAGTAACAGTCCCTGCAGCCATCATGCCAGCTCTCGCCCTCTTCAAAATGCTGGCCATTTGCAGTCAGACAGTGGCTATGCACTGGAGGAGAAGTGGTAGTGCTAACACCATGCTCACTCTCTGAAGAGAAAAATATACATATTTTACTTTTTTGTGTAATTTTTTGTATATTTTAAGCAGACTGGAGGTGGATCTTTTTTTCTCTCTGTGTTAACATTGAAAAATGAATTTATGTTTGTTTTTGCTAAAAATGACACCTATCTTAATTTTGATGGAAAATATGTCCTACATTTTCATCTCAACTGAAAGAACATACAGTGGGATGCGAAAGTTTGGGCAACCTTGTTAATCTTCATGATTTTCCTGTATAAATCGTTGGTTGTT
>JAQLOM010000005.1:17540524-17552104 GCA_030068315.1 Chrysichthys thysi
ATTTTGTTTAAACAATTATTGCACACTTTCTGTAAATCCAATAAACTTCATTTCACTTCTCTAATATCACTGTGTGTGTCTCCTATATGATATATTTAACTGTAATTTTTTATCCTAACAACCAACGATTTATACAGGAAAATCATGAAGATTAACAAGGTTGACTAAACTTTCGCATCCCACTGTATACTTAAATATTTACTTGCACACCGGTGGCATGTAAACCAAGTCCCAGGCCCGGACATGCATTTGTTTCTTTCATGCCCCAAAATAGGCATTTATTTATTAACAGGAAAAAAGGACAGGGAAGTGATCCAGATAAAATAGCCACACTTTGTTCTACAAATCTACACTAAAATAAAAAACATTGGGAATAATGTATATACTGAACTGAAGCATTCAAAGAGATAATTATTAAGAAAACATAATAAATAAAATAAATATAAAAACTATTTCAAGCTGGCACTATCAAAATGGCTTTCTACTGAAGCTTTGTGAACTCTGAAATGTTTTCAATCATCTATTTAAAAAAAAAACAAAAAAAAAAAAACAACAGCCTGTAACACAAACACTAAAAAAAAGGACATTTTAATGGTGCTGGCTGAAAAGAACCAGTCATAGTTCCAGCACAGACCTCTTTTTTCACAGAGGAGCTGGGTGTACTTTGAAAGAAAATACTCGTACAGTGGTACCTTGACATACGACATTAATTCGTTCCTGGAGCAAGGTTGTATGTCAAAAGTGTTGTAAAACAAATCGAATTTCCCCATTAAAATGAATGGAATTACTAATTGAATTCAATTTTATTTGTATGGCACTTTTAACAACAGAACATTGTCGCAAAGCAGCTTTACAATACATAATGTCCAATTAAACACTTATTAATCAATAAACATATCCATAATATATATATGCCTATCCCTGATGAGCAGGCCTGTGGCGACGGTGGCAAGGAAAAACTCCCTCAGACGACAAGAGGAAGAAACCTTGAGACGAACCGGACTCAAAAGGGAACCATCCTCATTTGGGTGACAGCTAGTGCCATTATAACAACCCACATCTACATTCATGTGTTATGTGGTCAGTTTAGTCGTAGAACAGAAGTTCACTGTGGTTTAATAATAGTCTGTTCAGCTTCAGCTGATCACCAACGGAGCCTCAATTACTAATAATTCGTTCCAAACCCCCAACAAAACACACCAATTTCTTTTGTGACGTGTTTTTAAATAAGAGAAATGTACTATATATAATGTATAAAACAATAATAAAACATAAAGTGAATGTAAAGAAATAAACTGGTTTTATTAAGTGTACTTTACATTGAGGATCACAAGAAGGGATGATGGAGGCGGAGCAGTCAGGTGTAGGACGGACGTTGGTGGTGGGAGGAGGACGAGATTGTCGGAGGAGGTTTGGTTACATTACATACAGTACGTCACCCTCTATCGCCAACTGAACACTTGCTATACGCTTACAGAACATCGCTAAATTTATTCTACACTTTACTTATCGCTAAAATTATGCTGCACTTTAGCGCTAAACTTAACTTAATGGTAGAATTACTCCGCCCGTACTCCTTGCACAAGTCGGTGATGCGCACACCTTGAGCGTGTTTTTCCGCTTTATATCCAAGTTAAGTGGTCTTTTCTTCTTCTCAGCACCAGCCTTGCTACTCACTTTCTTACGACCCATGATGAACATACAGTGTACAGTACAAATAAAGTTCCCAAATGGCACAAAGAACACAAAAGGAAGCGAGAAATGCTTCGGTGATGCTTACTCAGTGAGAAAAACTGTCGCATCCCAAAGCAAAAATTAGCCCGATCAACCTCGTATCTTGGAAATATCGTAACCTGGGTCAGTCATAAGTCAAGGTACCACTGTATCTCTATATTGTATCTGCCAGTGCAATGTAAAGATATTACCTAGCACACAACTTACTGAAACTGTAGACACAATGCTTACATGATACTGTGACCTGGGAGTGAGTATTGCTGCATTATGGCCATCAGCAAAAGCCATAATTCCACCATGCGCATTAACTCACACTGATGAATTTGCCATTTTTTTTGCTCCAAACTTTTTAGCTAAAAACTAATAAAGGGTCCATAGTTTGAAAGAGCATTACAGAGCTTCAGAAGGTTCTCTACATTAATTTTAAATATAATATATAATTTGAGGCTGCATCCATAAAAAAACATGCCAAACATTTCAGTCAATTCAATTATCTATATATAATGATAAGTGCAGGGTGGCACTTTGGTGCAGTGGTTAGCAGGTTCTGGGCTCAAACCTGCTGGCTAACTGTGGTTTTTCTGTGTGCAGTTTGCATGTTCTAACTGTGCCTGTGTGGGTTTCCTCCACGCACTCCAGTTTCCTCCCACAGTCAAAAGACATGCTGATGAGAACATGCAACTGGCTACTCTAAATTGCAAACAGCTGTGAATTTGAGTGTGAATGGTTGTGTCTCTCTGTGTTAGCCCTGCAATAGATTGGCAACCTGCTCATGGTGCACCCCACTTCTTGCCCAAAGTCAACTCCCTGCAGCCCTTAATAGTCAAGAGGTATAAAATGATGAATGGATAGATGGATGGATAACAAGTGGTAGAAAGCTTTCCTCACTTCCCCCAAGCTTGTTGTTGACTTCTTCAACAACTCCTTATAATAGCTAATAAACAGATTAGCAACTTGAGGTATTGATCAATCACTCACCTTTACAAAGGCAGATGTTGCAGCCCTTTCTGTTCTGTTTATAGCCTTCACTGCACTGCTTGTCACATGTGAAGGGGGGACACTTTATGCAGCGACACATCTCACAGCCATGTTTATTTCTCCTGCGGAAATACAGTCACACTATTAAAGTAGGAAATTAACATTAGTCACCAGTTTGCCTCATATTCATAAATAAAAGACAATTACGAAACGAAATATACTTGAGACCAGTGATCTTTCTTTAATAAAATGTTTGACCCTGAATTACTTTTCATTCTTTACAACGAACAGATAATGTTTTCTTAATAGATATAAATACAGATATGAGTAGGAGCTGCACGATTCTGTGTTGCTTTTTAAAGAATGTTTGCAAGAAAAGGTTTATGGGGCATCTGGTTAAGACTAAAGGTGTACACATCTGGCCTGAGATCATGGCATGCAACAAAAAAAGTCACGCAAGAAGGAAGTTTATGGTTTTATGTTGTCAAAACAAACAAAGTGTGACGAACAAAGACCACATCCACTAACATGAACGTACTGCATTCATTCTTCTGAGTACTTGGTCAGGGTGAAGATAGTATAAATTAGACTATTAACTTGTTTATCTTTTGGGAATCAGAACCAAGGAAATTCATTAGAAATTATTGTAGGCAGAACAATTTTAAATAAATTAAAAAAAGGCCTGTGCAAACCTCTAGTTGAGAGAAATTATGCAGTGGAATGATGTAGTTAAGGCTGAGGGAACCTCTGTCAGAGCCAGATGACTGGCATTTCTACCACTGAGAGTTTCCCCCCCAGTGTATAGCAGTGTTTCCAAGGGCATAATGATAGGGTTCAATATAGTAAAAAAAAAAAAAACCAAAAACAAACAAAAAAAAACCCCAGAAATGAAAACTAAATCCAAACACATGACTGAGATACTCTCCTGCATTACTTCCCTATCTTATATGTTTAGTCTTCAGTTGCCTTTCATCACAAACACTCACCAGTTTCTTACATCTCACTTGCTGCAGCATATCTCCTGCGAGCTAAAAATCCACCTAAATTGCCAGCATGTGTACCCAGCACAAGTGATTGAATGTAACTGATAGCCACTAGGACTTTTGGAAACCAAGCCAACAACAAACCAACTAGCCATGCACTGAGCCAAGTGTCCTCAGGGATCAATCTCACAAGTGGAACATAGTTATATAATTCTGCTCACCTATTACAAGTACATATATAATGTTCGTAACTTCATCCATTCCTATTGGTCCTTCCTTTAAGACTCAACAGCTTCTGAGCAATCTGTGTATATGAGCACATAAGTCAATAACACACCGCTCTGTGCCCAGCTGCTAATTATACAAGGTACACTGGAAAGCCAGATGGTCAAGCCCAAAAACACCAGGGCATATGGTTCTGCTTTCTTCCCCACTATATTACTTCTCTTTGAAGAGTCCAGATAAAAGCAGCACCCTGAATTTTGCAAGATCCATGTGGTGCACACACAATTCCATCACTAACAAAGCATACAGTCTCCCAAGTCCTCTTAACTATAGCATTCATCTATTTCTTACAGGTTCTGATGAGACACATGGAACATTTATATAAAACAAACACACTTCCAAGATGAATTTATATTTTTGTCTGACATAATTTACCACATGATCATGATCATCATGATGACTCATGCTGGTCTTCATTCACCCATTTATTGATATGAATGTTAAAGTACGTCTCTTTCAGAACACACCTTCTCATGCATAAATCTCCTACAGCTTCTGACCCATTTCTTCCAATACATTGCTCATTGATTCATTCATTTCATTAGTCTAGTCTAATTATGTTAATTGTTGCTGCCCCACCTTCATAAGCAATATCTATATGTAGACATAAGCAGGTTGGGGAAGTAGCAGTGAGTTTATGCTCACTTGCTGAAACAGCAGTAATGTGTATATTAAGTCAGTGGACAGTGGAAACTCGCGGTGTACAAACGACTAGACAGGTTGTCCTGTGACCTTTCAAAACGGGCTTTGTTTAAAGTCGGGCTGTGGAATTTCACCAGGGACTATTGCTGGCTCAACAAATTCCATCGTGTCTCTTCCAATGGCCCTGTTACAGCCTGTCAGATCAGATGATATTTTACTTCCACTGAGAAGGGGAAACGATTTAAGTCCCCTATTGTTCAGAGCCCCAGGGTGCTGCACTGTGCCAAGTGTTTAGTTCAAACAACTTGCCCTCTGCACACTGTGATGCTCACTGTGCCTCATATTTTTCAGCTCGATCATACTTTCAAAGTCATACTACTGAGGCACTTCTTTCCAGAAAGCAGAAGATTCCGGGCCAAATTCAGTTGAGCTCAGGCACATAAGGGTCTGTAAAGTCAATTGCAAGTGTGTTTTGGGCCAAAACAGACTAAATGGTAAGCAATAATAACAAGAGGCCAGCTGTAGCTTTGCTCTGACAAACAGTCTGATCAAGGCCGAGTTGTGGCCTTGGACTTAGATTTATATTTCGGAGTTTCCTGGTGGTACATAGGCTAAATGAAGCAATAAGTGTAAGCCAGAACTGGATCATTTCTCAATTGCTATCAGAATACAACAGGCAATCAGAACCCTAATGACATGCCAATGCCCATTTTCTGAACTGTTAGACAAAAGAATTACCACCAACCTTTTTACAGCATTTCATTTGCAAGTGCTTGTGGTCTTATTTATCATTTTTGGAGAGGCCACAAAAGCATCAAACGTATGAAGCCTTAAAACAACAAACATATTCAAAGCAGACCCCTGTGTCTTCGTAGGCCAGTACAAACATATAAGAGGGAGAGAAATCTGGACAGAAGGCTAAATGTAATCTGTTTTATTAAAGGATTCCCAGAAAACTGCATCTCAGTGTGGGATGAAGTCTGGGCTTCCTGCTTGTATCTTCCCTTGAGGCAGTCACTGGCACTCAGTGAATATCCCATCATTCCCCTCTCCAGAGAAGCCTCCTCAGAGCAAGGTTTCAATACCAGAGGGTTTTCATTCAGGATACTAAGTGGTGATACTAAGCATGTTTTGTTTTAAAACACAGAGATGCTTGATGAAATGGCTTAGAGGTGAGGATCTGTGGTTAGAAGCTTCCAGATGTTGAGTTGAATGTAACGCAATTAAACTAAGTTTTATTTGTACTGTGCTTTTAGTAATAGACTTTGCCACAAGTCAGATTTTTAGAAATCCAGATTTAGATTTTGATCGTTTTTGAGCAAGCCAGAGATGGCAGCAATCAAGGCAAAAAACCATGTGACAATATTATGAACAAATCTTGAAAGGAACCAGACTCAATAGGGAACCCATGCTCTTCTGGGTGACAGTGGAGAGTGGGATTATAAAATATTACTCTTCTGTAAAAGTATTCTAGAAAGTCATGCAGTACTTATTGTGTTCAAAGGATGTTCATCATGAACATCAGATTATAGCAGAAAGGTTTATGTAAGTCTATGGTACATCTTGGGCATAGGCTGTACAATCTCTAGGGTATCGATGTGGGACCATCCCCAGCTACAAAGACATATCTCACAACGGTCATTTGGGTAGGGGTATACAAAAACATATCTAAAAGAAAATAATTTGAGGCATCAGTAGACTTACACATAGCCATAGGGGCAGGTCTTTCTGCAGGCCAGAGGTCTACACTCGAAGGGTATGCTGCACTCACATACTTCACAACCATAATCATCCTTCTCATATCCCATGGGGCACTGCTTGTTGCAGTAGCTGGAGAGTTTGGGGCAAGAGTCATCTGAAACAGCCAAATAAGATGCACATGATAAGCTGACAGGTTTACATGGTCAGTCAGATAAAAATGAGTCATATCCACCTAAAGCATGACTTACTGTACATTAAGTGAAATTGACTTAGCAATAAAGATAGTGTATGTTCAGTTGCTGCTAGACTCTGATGTTGCATTTTGTGCTTCATGTCCAAACACACTCCCCTGATCCAGGATGAGTATATGGGGCGCTGGGCCAAATCTGTGTTTGACTTGTTCAACAAGTGTGATGAAACAATAACTGGCTTGCAAAATTCATTTAATTAAATTTCCATTTTGCTTTATCCTGTTTAGGGTCAGGGGGTGGACAGGGGTGGACAATTTAGAGTAGCCAATTAACCTAATGCATGTCTTGGACTGTGGGAGGAAACTGGAGAACTTGGAGGAAACCCACAGAAGCATGGGGAGAACATGTTAGCTCCACATAGGCCGTGGGGCTCGAAACCAAACCTTCATTCTGTGAGGCGATAGTGCTAACCACTACACCACTGTACTGCCCTGTGTGCAAAATCACTGGAGACTAATTCTACAGAAAACTTGTGGAATTATTTGCAACTGCAGATAAAAACCAAATAGGAACCAACAAACTCAGATAATGGGCTACAAAAGACAGGAACTACCACAAGACAGAGGTGCGTTCTGACAGGACTGCTCAGGTTAATACATGGAGATTAGGAAATACAGAAATGAGAGACAGTTTTTTTGTTCAGGGAGCTTACAATATAGGTAAATAGGCTGTCCTGAGCATTGTCCTATATAGTATACTATATGCTTTTCCTGAGAGAAAAAATAAAAAGTATTATAAATTGAGGAATATGCAGAAGTCTTGAATATGCACTATGTATATACAGTCACAGTTTACTTGTATTGCATGTCACTGGTTTCTTGCGGAAACATATGCTTTTTTGAAAATTGGCCATCATATTTGTTCTATGCTATAAGGCAACGTCCAAGGTAGTAGGGGGAAACACTCAGATAAGCTATGCTTTTATTCTGTACATAATTGCATTTTGTACTTATGGACTCTATCGAAGTTATTTGGTTACTGAAAATTAAATAATTAATGGTGGATATGTCCATGTATAATTACACTATATGGCCAAAAGAGTGTGGACACCTGACCAACTCTTTCTCCTTCTCTCACACCCTTTGCCAGTCTGGGCATCGCAGTGGAGATGGAGATCTGTTGAACCGTCCATCATGGAAATTCTTTCCTATTCCACTCTCTCACCTCTTGATCTCCTCCTTTGAATTTCACTCTATCTGTCCTCTCTCCTGTTAAACTATCTGTTATTGTGGTTTATAGCTGTCCTGGTCCTGTTGGATGTTTCTTTGATGAGCTCGGCATTCTACTGAGTTCTTTCCCACAAGATGCCACCCCACTGATACTTCTGGGAGACTTAAACCTTCATCTAGAAGCCTCCTATATCTTCCTCCCATTACTCAACTCTTTTGATCTCTCCCTGCTACACTCACCTCCTACTCATAAAGCTGGAAACCACCTTGAAATGATCTTCTTCAGAAACTGCTCTTCTTCTGAACCTACTGTTACCCCTCTCCATCTGTCCGACCACCACTTCATCTCATTTTCCCTCCATCTTCCTCTCCACCCCTCCTCCTCTGCCTCTTCCATCCCCACTGTTACAGTTGTAGAAACCTCTCCTCCCTCTCTCCCTCCTCTCTTTCCTCTTCTGTCACAGCTTCCCTACCCTCACTCGAATTTTTCTCTAATCTTCCCACTGAAGCCACAGCATCTTCGCTGCTCTCCTCTCTTTCTTCATCATTTAACACTCTGTCCCCTCCTGTCTCCAGATATACCAGATCTTCTCCTCCTAGCCCCCGGATGTCAGATTCACTTCGCTCCAGCAGAAGCAGCCTGCGAACAGCGGAGAGGAAGTGGAGAAAATCCAGGGCCCCTTCCGACCTGTCTCTCTATCTGTCTCTCCTGGCCAAGTTCTCAGCTTCACTCAGAGCTGCCAAGGTGAACTTCTATCACTCCAAGATTCAAAACTCCATCTTACACTCCCATAGACTATTTTATTTGTTCTCTTCACTCCTCAGCCCCCCACCACCTGTACCTATTTCCTCCATCACTGCTGATGAATTTGTAGTCTTCTTTTGGGAAAAGGTTGCGGCCATCCGGCACTCCTTTTCCACCCCCACCTCCTCCACCAGTCTCCTTCCTAGTCTCCCGGTTTTCTCTTCCCTGCTCTCTACTTTTTCCCCTCTTTCCACTTCTGATGTCTCCCAGCTCCTCCTCTCTCACCGCCCTACAACCTGTGCCCTTGACCCTATCCCGTCATCTCTCCTTCAGACCATCACTCCTGACATCCTCCTATTTATCACCTCCCTTGTCAACTCCTCTTTGTCCTCTGGATACTTTCCCTCTAGCTTCAAAGAAGCCCACATCACCCCTCTGCTGAAAAAACCCACCCTAGACCCCTCTGTGATCCGGTTTCTGTTCTCCCCTTTCTGTCCAAAACACTTGAACATGCTGCTGCTAACCAACTTTCCTCTTTTCTATCTGAAAATAACTTCCTGGATCCCTACCAGTCTGATTTCCGACCTGGACACTCAACTGAAACTGCACTTCTCACTGTCAATGAGGCACTCCATGCAGCACGTACTGCCTCCCTCTCCTCCATCCTTATTCTCCTTTACCTTTCCACTGCATTTGACACAGTTGATCACCCCATCCTCCTGTCTTCCCTATCTGCTCTGGGGATCTGTGGGGACAGTCCTAGAGTGGATCAAGTCTTCTCTCTCTGGTCACTCCTTCCAGGTTACTTGGTCTGGTACAGAGTCTGCACCATACCCACTCACCACTGGTGTCCCCCAAGGTTCTGTCCTTGGTCCACTTCTCTTCTCCCTCTACACCAACTCTCTTGGCTTGGTTATCAGTGCTCATGGTCTTTCCTACCACTGCTACAATGATGACACTCAGGTCTTTCTCTCTTTTCCTCCATCTGACACAGGTTTCCTCTCACATCTCTACTTGCCTGCATGGCATCCAGAGCTGGATGGACAATCACCATCTGAAGCTCAACCCAGACAAGATGAAGATGATCCACATCCCTGCTACTTCCTCTCCACACCTGGACCTCACCATCTCACTGGGGAACATCGCATTGTCGCCCTCACCCAGGGCTAAGAACCTAGGTGGGGTCTTCGATGACAAACTCTCCTGCTCAGCGAACATTGCTGCTGTGACCCGGACATGCAGACTTCTCCTTTACAATGTTCGGAAGATCCACCCCTCCCTTACCACCTACTCTAAGCAATGGTCCTATCTTGTTTGGACTACTGCAACTCTCTCCTTGCTGGTCTTCCAGCATCTGCTATTAGACAGCTGCAGCTCATCCAGAATGCTGCAGCCCAACTGGGCCACAACCTTCCCCACTCCTCCCACATTACCCCGCTTCTTGCTGACCTTCACTGGCTGCCTATTGCAGCTCACATCAAATTTAAGACATTGGTGCTAGCATGGCAGGCAGTTAAGGGGTTAGGTCCAGCATATGTCCAGAGACTTGTCCATCCCTATTTGCCAGCCTGTTCCCTTCATTCTGCTGCTTCTGGCCATCTGGCCCCTCCTCCTCTCCACTCCTGTACAGCCCGCTCAAGGCTGCTATCTGTTTTGGCTTCTCGTTAGTGGAATAATCTTCCCACTGAGGTCAGAATTGCCGACTCCCTGACTACCTTCAAACACAAACTGAAGACCCACCTCTTCAGGCTGCACCTGTCCACTGTGTAATCCCATTGTAACCCAGGCTTCATTCTGTCTAGCCTCATCATGATGTTTTCAGGTTAGCTACTAGGGTTTTGTTCTCCTTTTAGTTAGATCTGTGGTATTATGCATTTACATCTGCACTCATTTATAGATAGATCTGTTTTCACTGCTGTTAGCTGATTGGTACTTCTACAGAATACTACACTACTGTAGGTGTTATTCTGGCACTTATTTACTCGGCATGTGAACTTCCTTTGCCTAGAATTTCTACTATTCTTGTTCTTGACTTTTGCACTTGTACATCGCTCTGGGTAAGAGTGTCTGCTAAATGCCTATAATGTAAAGTAATGTAATGTAATGACCATAATGGCCTTTTGATTATCCCATTCCAGATTTAGTCCTCACTTTGCTGTTACAATACTCTCCACTTTTCTGAGAAGACTTTGCAGTAGATCTTGGAATGTGGCTGTGGGGATTTGTACTCATTCGGCTACAAGTGCATTAGTGAGGTCATTTACTTATGTCAGGTGAGGAGGCCTGGGGTGCAGCCAGCTTTGCAGTTCATCCTAAAGGTGCTCAGTAGGGTTGAGGTCAGGGCTCTGTGGAGGCCACTCGAGTTCTTCAGCTCCACCCTTAGCAAACCATGTCTTTATTGACCTCACATTGTGCACAAGGGTATTGTCATGCTGAAACATGTTTGGGCTACTTAGTTTCAGTGATGGGAATTGTACTTCTACGGCATGCAGAGATATCCTATATCTGGTGTGTTTCCAACTTTGTGGTAACAGTTTGGGGAAGAACCACACATGAGTACAATGGTCAAGTGTCCACATATCTTTGGCCATATAGTGTATATACTGACTTCAAAGCAGAGATCAGAACATATTGTTTGTAAATATGTAAACATACATATTGATAAAGAAAGTGCAGGTAACATGTAGGAGGTCAGGAATTTACTTACTGCCAAGACAATGACAGAGAAGACAGCCATTGTGGTCCTGCTGAAAGCCAAAAGGACAGTCATATCCTGACAGAGAACAGTTCTCAAGTGGGGGGCACAGTAATGGGCTCACAGTCTCATATGAAGGCTCTGAAAGAACATATATGAAAACATTTAGTTACTTTTGCTTTTTGAGAGAAAAGTTATCTTTTCATTACAACGGTAGATGCCAAATGGTTTTGATAAACTTCCTAAACCCTTGAAGAATCTTGGAGAAACCAAAACCATACACATACTAATAGGTATTATTATTATTATTATTATTATTATCGTCTTCTGCCGCTTAATCCTGTTCAGGGTCGCAGGGGGAAGCTGGCGCCAATCCCAGCTGACATCGGGTGAGAGG
>JAQLOM010000005.1:17659334-17670604 GCA_030068315.1 Chrysichthys thysi
CCTTACCACTTACTCTACTCAGCTCCTGGTCCAAGCAATGGTCCTCTCTCATTTGGACTACTGCAACTCTCTCCTTGTTGGCCTTCCAGCATCTGCTATCTGCTATTGCTATGACCAATTACGAAGAATTCACGCGCCAGTTCTGGCTGGTTTTTGATCAACTGGGGCACGGGTTCATGGGCGGACAGCGGCTGCTCAACCTACAGCAGGGCGAGTCACCCACAGCCGACTACGCCATCACGTTCTAGGTGCTCGTTGCCAAGAGCAGCTGGAACCAGCCCGCGCTCTGAGCCGTGTTTCTGAACAGCCTGCGTCCTGACGTGAGGAGGGAGGTCGCAAGCAAAGACGCCGGGCAGCCCCTGGATGAGATCATCGTGCTCGCTGTCACCCTGGACGTGCACTGCCGGAGGGAGTCTCAGCCAGCAGCGATTTTGGCCAGGCAGCCGCGTGCTAGTCCCTACCCCTCGGCCAGCGCAGGAACCCAGGGCCAGCTTTAGCAGAACCCATCTCCCGAACTGATGCAGCTCGGCTCCCAGGAGCTCCCCAGAAGAGGTCGCCACCGGTGTGCAGGACACAGACGATGCCCGCACTGCACTGATAAGGAACAGCCCAGCTCGTTGGGCCGGCATCAAGGCTCCCATGTAACCCGCAACACACACATTCCCTTTATGTCAGAGAGACTATCTTGAAATCAATTTTGTTTCAATGTTTTGGTTTATGTGTCTAATCAAGTTTTTTCTGTGTCTGTGTTAATAGATTCCGGGGTGACTGGCAACCTCATCACCCGAGCACTCATCACCTCCCTCAATATTCCGGTAACCAGGTTAGCCAACCCGATCCCCACACAAGCGATCGACAGCCACACAGTAGGCGGTTGACCTCTGGTTTACGAGGCACAGCCGATTCGAATAGATGTTCCTCCCAAGCACACAGAGCGCATTCAACTAATGGTAATAGAGCATTCGCGTCCAGCCCTAGTGATAGGGCTGCCCTGGGTCCGCGCACAGCGCCCGGTCTTGGACTGGAACAACCCACGGGTCGTCGTGTGGTTGCCCTCGTGTGCTCCACACCGCACTACACCACCAGTTACAACCTTAACCACCTCAGTAGAGAGCACCGAAGTGCATAAGCGCATGCATGTGCCTGCTGAGTACGCATATGGGCTATATGGGCTAGCCAACGCACCTAGTTTCTTCCAGGTGTTTATGAATGACGTGTTCCTGGACATGCTGGGCAGGTTCATCATTGTCTACCTAGATGGCATCTTGGTTTATTCTAAGGACTATGCCCAGCATGTCCAGCACGTCTTGGCACATCTGCGTCACCACTAGCTCTATGTGAAGGCCGAGAAGAGTCTTCCATCAACGGGAGGTCTCATTTCTCGGCTACTGCATAGGCCCCTTCGGCGTCGCCATGGAATGAGACAAGGTGTCGGCAGTTACCTCCTGGCCAATGTCGCAGTCTGTGAAGGAGCTGCAACGCTTTTTGAGCTTCGCAAACTTTTATCGCCGGTTTATTAAGGGGTTTAGCGCCATCGCTGCACCACTCACTGATCTCCTAAAAGGGGTGCCAAAGTGCATTGCCATCGCTGCCACCGCCGAGCAAGCTTTTGCCTGCCTCAAGCGCCTGTTTGCGTTGGCCCCGGTATTAAAAACACCTGATCCCGACAAGCCTTTCTGAGTAGAGGTAGATGCGTTCGAAGTGGGACTAGGAGCGGTCCTCTCCCAGAAAACACGGTGCTAAAGGAAAGTTACATCAGTGCACGTATTGCTCGTGGAAGTTAAGTCTGGCCGAGAGAAATTATGACATGGCTAACTGAGAACTGCTGGCGGTGAAAGCAGCCCTGTCTGAGTGGTGTCATTGGCTCAAGGATGCGAAACACCCCTTTATGGTCCTTACGGACCATTGCAACCTCGAGTACATGCAGCAAGCAAAGCGTCTGAACTCGCGGCAGGCCCATTGGTCCTTGTTTTTTACGTGCTTTAATTTCAGGGTCAAAAGGGTCAAAAAATGTACGATCCGACGCCTTGTCCCGGAAATATTCTGCAGACCTGCCGTCCAAATCGCCAGCGCCCATTCTGTTGCCCGGGCTCGTTGTGTCGCTGATCACATGGGAGTTGGACATGGAGATCAGCCAAGTGGCGCGGGGTTCCCCGGTGCCCGCGGGCTGCCCTCCAGGCAGTATCTATGTGCCAGAGGCATTTCGGTCTCAGTTGTTAGTGGGCGCACACTAATCCGGCCGTAGGACACCCCAGAGTCGCTAGGACCCTAGCCCGTTTGTGGTTGCGATACTGGTGGCCCCGGCTAGCGGAAACCGTGCAGGAGGCTGTTCTCTCATGCACCGTCTGTGCCGGGTCCAAAGTTCCTCAGGGGCTCTCCGCAGGTAAGCTGTTACCCTTGCCTGTATCGAACCGACCCTGGTCGCACATTGCTGTCGATTTTGTCACGGACCTACCAGCGTCACAGGGGCACACAGCCATCTTAGTGATGGTTGATCGCTTCTCGAAGCCGGTTCATCCCCATTGCGTCACTCCTGTCTGCTAAGCAAACAACGGAAGCTCTGTTCCAGCATGTGTTCCGCCACTATGGTATCCCGGAGGATATCATGTCTGACCGGGGGCCCCAGGTTATCTTCCGCGTGTGGAGAGCATTTTTTAAGAAGCTTGGGACCTCCGTTAGCCTGACCTCGGGGTATCACCCCCAATCAAACAGTCAGGCTGAACGCTCCATTCAGGAGCTAAGTCGATACCTCCGGGCGTACTGTAGTGGTTGGCAGCAAGTCTGGGCAGAGTTCCTCCCGTGAGCTGAGTACGCCCAAATTCGCTCCTGCACTCCTTGACCCGCCTTACGCCGTTCCAGTGCACGTTAGGCTATCAACCACCATTTTGCCCCTGGGACGCGACGTCCACTGACGTACCAGCCGTCGACACATGGTTTCGTGAGGCAGAGCGGATGTGACAAGGGGTGCACACTAATATTAGAGAAGCTGTGCGGAGGTTTGCAGCACAGGCCGATCGCCATAGGTGGGAAACTCCACAGTACCGCGTGGGGGATCGGGTTTGGTTATCCACCAGGGACCTGCAGTTAAAACTTACCTCTCGCAAACTGTCCCAGCGTTTCATAGGACCCTTTGCCATCGAAGCACAAGTCTTCCAGGCCTTTTGGTGTTGCTGAGCTCACCAGTGCATTCCTTCTTTTTAGAGTGTAGCAAATTGTTGGTTGATCTCTTGCCTGATTGAAGATATTCAAGGTTTCTGTGGTCCTGAGTATGATGAATGGTTAACTGGTGACCTCTAGCCAGTGCCATCATTCCTGAAGTGCCAATTTCACTTGGGGCAGTGGTAACCTAGCGGTCAGGGCATTGGCCCTTCGATTGGAAGATTGTGGGTTTAAGACCCAGGACCAACAAGGTACACTGAGGTACCCTGAGCAAGGTACTGTCCCCAAGCAGTGCTCCCTGGGGGCTGCACTGATGGCTGCCCTCTGCTTCACAAGGTGAATGGATTAAATGCAGAGAAGTAATTTCACTGTGTCACGCTGTGCTGTTCTGTGGTGTGTTTCACGTGTGATAAGTCACTAGTTTCACTTCATGGCAGTTCCCGGCAGTTCCTGGTTGCCAGTTCCCGGTTGCCAGTTCCCGGTTGCCCGCATCATAATTCATTTCCGTAGGAGTTTCTTAGAGAAGTATGCTACTGGATAAAGTTTTAACTTCTCAGACAAGTGTTTTGATAGGACAGCTCAGACTCCAGTTTCTGAGGTGCCGGCCTTGACAATGAATTGCCATTCAGGGTCAGGATGTCACAGAATGGGTGCAGTCATGAAAGGGAACAATTGGTATGGGTCATTTGGTGACTGCTTTAACTTTATCTGTGTCCATGGCAACTCAATTTTGGTCAGTAATATAGCCCAAAATAGAGGTTCAAGAAACATAAAACACGCATTTCATTCCTTTTTACAAAGAGTTGATTTTCAGGGAGCTTTGATAAAACAGCCTTGATAAGAGAGATGTGCTGAATCAGGGATGCGGAGTAGATTAGAATATAACCAATGTAAGTGATAACAAATTTGCCAAGAAAATCTCTGAGTATGTCATTTAGAAAAAAAAAAAAAAATTGAAAGCCTCATGGACCCGAAGCTAGTCCATATGGTATCACCTGATATTGGTAGTGCCCTGAGGTGGTACTAAATGCTGTCTTCCATTCATCTCCAGCACAAATACAAATCAGGTTGCAGACACTTCTTAGGTCCTGTTTGGTTCCAGTGCAGACGGAACTGCAGGAGCAGATATGAATATTTGATGGTAATCTGGATCTAGCCTCTGTAGTCTATGCATGGCCAGAGACAAATACTCAAGATGTACCTCTGGGATGTGTACAAGGATTGAGGATTCAGGTCTTCCAGTAAATGTTGAGGAAATGGGGGTAGCAGGACTTTGCACACAGTTATCCATACAGTATTCAGACCATGCAGTGACTTCCTTGTTTGCCTATGAGATAGGTGTGGTTATGCTTGTGAAACCAGGGGATGCCAATAATAATAGGGTGAATAGGTGTGCTGGTTACCAGGAGTAAAGTAGTCTCTGTTGATGGTCCCCCATTGATGGTGTGTATTTTGACAGGGTTGTGGAGTCTGCATAGTGGGATCTGGAGGTTGTGAGCGCTAGTTTTATCAATACGTTACCAGCTGAGCCAGAGTCAATAAAGGCTGAAAGCAGATGGGGTTTTTATGAATGCGATGTCTTGGCTTTAAGAAAGAATGGCGGAATAGAGACAATAGGATTTGCACTTAACTCAGGGGATTTTGTATTGGACTGGGCTGTGCAATGACATGACTGGAGCTAACAGGTGAGTGCCTTTCTAGTAAGTAAACCAAGGAATTGGGTTGCCTCGCTGCAGTCAGAGAGGCTACCCATGGCTTCGAAATATAGCCGACATTGGAGCAGGAATCCTTTGCATTGAGCAGGGTCATTGTTGAACTTGTCAGACAGTTGTACCTGGTCCGCCATTTCATGCAGGTATCTGTCTTGATCCCCAAGACAGCATCCTTGGGCCATTAACAAGCCCCAGGCAGTCTCTGACTCTTCTTCATTCATGGGAGGCCAAGCAATCTGTCAGGTTCAGGCAGGCAGAATGCACTTGCAGCACAAATCAGCAAACATACCAAATCACAAGACAAAGAGTAACCCAGAAAGAGGCAAATGGTAACTGATGAGCAAACAGATAGTCAGAGACCATACCCAAAATCAAGAAACAGGTAAACAAATACTAGATCAAAACCAGAAAAGCAAACATGAGTAATCAAAGGCTCAGCACTATGAGACATGAAATTCGGAAAGTGAGAGTCTTTTTAAATGTTCATTGCATGTGATTTAAAATCAGAAGTCTGGTGAATCAGAGTGGGGGAGGACATCGGCCATGTTGTCTGTGTTCATGTGCTCCTGGGATTCCATGTTCATGTCTGAGTCTATATCAGTGTCTAAATGCATGTTGATGTCCTGATGACTAGAGGTGGGTGCGCATAGGAAGTGTAGTCTGTGGAGGTGGATGTTTTTTTGTTTTCGCACAATTCTGTGAACACTCTAGAGACTGCTATCTGTGAAAATAGCAGGAGATCAGCAGTTTCTGAAAAATTCAAACCAGCACATCTGGTACTAACATCCATGCTACAGTTAACATCAAAAAGATTTTGTTTTGAAAAAGATTTTGAATAACAAATGTTCTGATATTTGACGTGAACATTAACTGCATCTCTTGACCTGTATTTCCATGGTTTTATGCATTATGCTGCTGCCACATCATTGGCTGATATTGGATTACTGATTAAGTGTGCAAATAACAGCAGCATACATTACACCATATAAATTATTTACCGAAAAGGTAAGTGCATTATTTGGAAGAATAATGCAGTGTGGTCAATTGGACACTTGTTGTGCTACAAAATGTTATAAAGAAAAAATCCAGTAATATCAGGATTTAATACTTACTCAGCTAAAATACATCAGAGATTAATTAAGAATCCTTTCATGTGGGTTCTGGAGAGGCATTAGAGAATAGCATGATTTGGGACAAAGTTGGTGACGTCTCCAACACAGCTGTTCACACATATCTTTTTATGCTGCCCATCCAGCAGCTTATAAAGTATTATCAGGTGTAGAGTACAAGTGGCTCTTGTGACTTTGTGTGTCTACATGGAAATTGACTCTCTGTGTGAGATGAGGACAAATCAGGTGTCTCAACTATGCAGGGTTTTTTTTTTCCATTGGTACTTGGTTAAGGGTTAATACAGCTCAACAATTTTATTCTCATTAGCTGCTGCAAAACATCACATGAGTTTCTTTCAAGAACTTTAGTATTTTTGCCCAATAGCATATGCATGCATGTGTGCGTGTGTGCGTGTGTGTTGTTTACAGAGACGTTTTTAATCATATCCTACATGTAAGACCCACCCTGTCTGATATGTTCTAAACTTGTCAACCACAGTCGTAACCACAAACTGACATGTGGCGCTTTCTCTTACTGACTCTAACAAACACCCACAGGCATACATTATATTCCATCACAAATCTCCTGCTGTTATTGGTGGTTTAAAGGTGTTAGACAAAGAAGTACATCGCATGCAAACCTAATAGAGAAGTCAAAACCACAAGAACGTCATGAGGTTTTTTTTTTTTTTTAATAAGTCAAGTTCATGTTCATACACCGTATATAGATATTTCCTGTCATGCATTCACATAACCCCTTGCTCTGTTTTTTCTCACATATCAAAGTAGTGGCATCTTGTTTCTAATTAAAAGAGAAGCTGACTCATTAGTTCACCAGAACAAAATATTTTTGCATCCCCACATGTCTGTCAAGACAAGGCATCAAACATTACACAATGTCTACTGTCCTGTGAGCATGAGAAATAATATGGAGAGATTGTGGGTTACAGAGGGGGAAGTAAGGGCATCCTGCAAGTCCTATAAGTGATAAAAGGTGCTGCTTAATAACATGTGGCACCAATTCTTTAATTATTTACAATAATTTTGTTTGATTTCTCCTTTGGATCCTACCACTGCGGTCTGTCATGCAAGGGAGCCAAACATTATACCAAAGCACTGTTAAATTCTCTAATATGATTGTTAATAAGGAGGTGTTACTTTTCTTTGATATACTATATTGCAAAAATTAAGTAAATACCTAACCATCACACCCATTCAAGATTAAGTCCCCCTTTGCTACTATAAAATCTTCAACATATCTGGGAATGTTTTCCACTAGATTCTGGAGAGAAGATGTGAGGATTTGCTTATTCAGACACAAGAACATTAATGAGGTCAGGCAAGAAGGCCTAGGCCACAGTTCACATTCCAGTCCATCTCAGAGGTGTTCAATGAGGTTGAAGTCAGGGCTCAGTGCAGACCAGTCAAATTCTTCCATTCCAACATTGGCCAACCATGTCCTCATGGAGCTCACTTTGTGCACAGGGGTATTATCATGCTGTAACATGTTTGGACCCTTTAGTTACAGTGAAGAGAATTTATAATGCTTCAGCATGTAAATATGTTCTACACAATTGTGTGCTTATAACTTTGTGGCAACTGTTTTGCATGTGTTCGACCCAAGGGAGAAACTGAGCCCAACCCTTTTGATTTCCAGAACAGAAGGCACACAAAAACATATTCCACTATTTGATTTGGCCTTTCTACTTGGCTCTTAGCTTGTGGATGCTACCTGGAAGATAGGCTGGCTAAGACCCCCAGCTGCTTCTCTATTAAGCTCGACCAGATGAGTGAAGTGAACTGGGGACCTTGATCACATAAAGTGTCTTCTGAGATGCTAAAATTGTGAAAATTTGGTTGAAAATGATTTTGGCAGTTTGGAAAGCTGTGGGGAATCTGAGCATGGGGTTGAGACATAGGGACTTCAGTAAATGATAACCAGGATTGCTTTGTTTCTATGAGCTACTGGCAAGTCAAAGGTAAAGTTTATTGTAATATGGGACCATGATCAACATATGCGGGTAACAGCATAGGTTTTCCAAGAGGGAGTGCTTTGGGAACTTTGGATTGGGCTCAGCTCAGGTTGGTGAGTATATCAGGATCAATGTATGCCATCACAAATTTTCCCAGAATATCTCTTAACATGTTATTGGCACCAACAGACACCTGTAGAACAGGAAAGCCCATATAGCATGACACAGTATTCAAAATGGGCGGAGGTGGTTCTGAAGGCCGTATTTCAGTCATCACCCACCCCAAACACACCAGTTTGTAGGCGCTGTGGAGGACCAACTTAGTGAATATCTTGGCTGAATATAGTTGTTCTAGAGCTGAGGGCACCAAAGGCAGAGGGTATAAGTTCTTAACTGTGACTTGGTTTAAACCTTGATAATCTATACATTACCTGATTCACCTCCCTTCACTACCAGTGCCAAGAAGGGTGAAGTGGACGGACAGATGTATCCTTGTAGGAGGGTCTCCTGTGCATATTCCGCTATAGCATGATATTCTGAAAGTGAAATGTGATTAGGTGAAGGAGAAATACATGGGAGTAGATCAATAATGGTCATATGCTCTGTGAA
This sequence comes from Chrysichthys thysi, assembly GCA_030068315.1. Classification (NCBI taxonomy): domain Eukaryota; kingdom Metazoa; phylum Chordata; class Actinopteri; order Siluriformes; family Claroteidae; genus Chrysichthys; species Chrysichthys thysi. The sequence goes on from JAQLOM010000005.1 coordinate 17,667,897, forward strand.
GTGGTAAAACACTGGCCTTGGTTTTGCTCAAGATCTCTTTAGTTCACAATATTACTCTGGAATGGCAATGAATACCTAGAGAGCTTTCGAAGGTGGTGTTTGCTACTGAGATGGTAACTGCAGGCAATGATGAATGCAGGAATATGACCACTTGTTGTTTTCCTTGTTTTGTGAGGATATTTAAGGATCATGTCTTTGCATCTATAAAATCCTAACATGATTGGATGACCAGTGGTGACGATGAATAGGAATGACATGAGTTGACATGGTGTCAAAAGGCTTGGTACATAGTGTGACAGTGCCTGTGCTGATGGGACCCCCTTCAGTGATCTTGTTCTTAGTTGGTGACAAAAAGATTGCATGGGTAATATGGGATGTAACACAGTGTTGTGGTCATTGTTGTTTTGGGGTCATTCAGGGCTGAGAATGCGACAGAAAGTGCTTTATCTGGACATCAAGTTCAAAATACTGGTGAGACATAAGCTTAGAAGGACTCACCAACCAACCCTTTGCTTGAGTGAGACAAGTGTAACTAGGATCTCTGCAGTAATAGGACAACTGCTCTTATCTTCTCCTTTCTCATTTAGCACAATTCAACATAGAATGGCAGATTTGCATGGACTCTAGCTGGTTCGTGAGATTTTGGACTAGAAGTTTTTGGGAAGCTGTGCTGGCCTCTTCTTCAGCAGGTCATCAAGATAAATAGCGATATTGATCACAGGCTAGAGGGACTTGATTATCACGGCAGTCCATTTTTCTGAGCACCTGTGTGCATTTAGACTGCAACAGAAACCAGCTTTCAGGGCTGATTTATTCCAACCACTACCGGGAGCAAGACTGCAAAATTCCAGTGTGCACTCAGCAGCATGGCGTTTCCCTTGTGACACTGCCAAAAGCTGTTCCCCAATCTCCCTCCCCTCAGGACAATGCTCAAACACACTGTGGAAGAACTCTAGGAACTGGTCAGAAGAGCAGAGAGATTGGTCACTTGAATATTAAACTGCAAATGTCAAACATAGAGCTTTATCAGAATGGAACTGGACAACTTTTTGCTGATCGGTCAGACTAGCATGATATCCAAAGCATACTGAATACTGTAGCAAAAAACTCTTGCACTGTGATGGATCACCTGTGAATTTATCCAGGCAGGAGTTGAATGAGCTGGTGAACTTGGCAGAAGTAGCTTGAGCCATGAATGTCAGGGAGATGTTGTTAGTGAGCTGGGTTACACATTCACTGAGTTCTCATAGACATTGCTGCTGCTCACTGAGAGAGAGCCTGCTTGACCCCCTGCTACATCCGTGGGGTGTGGTGGTATATACTGTCAGATGAGCAGCCGGTGGGTGGATAAAAAAGCAACATGAGCTTATTGAAGCAGACAAAATACAAAATGTAAGACCAGTGTCAAAAGCAGGTAAAGGTAAAGTGATCAGTGAAATAGGTGTATAAGATATTTAAAATAGTAAACAAAAAAAAAAAACAGGAAAGCATAAACACACTGGCAATGAGTTACACGGAACATTATTTTCAAATGATAAGTCGTACTGAGTGTCATTAAATCCTGTAACTGAAGAAATCAGTAATCAAGAGGCCATGAACAGAAGAGTGTGTGTGAATACATACGTACATACATACATTCATTCATACATAATGAACATATTCTCCCCGTGCCTGCGTGTGTTTCCTCTAGGCACAATGGCTTCCTCCCCATAGTCCAAAGACATGCAGAGGGGATTGATATAATTGGCTACTGTAAATTGCCCATAGGTGTGAATGTAAATGTGAATGGTTGTCTGTCTCTATGTGTTGGCCCTGCGATGGATTGGCGAGGATAAAGCATCATGGAAAATTAATGAATAAATATTTTTTATATACAGTATATAAATATATTTTATATATTTTATTTATATACAAATAAATAAAAAGTTGTATATGTTACATTGTTTAAGTATTTTTAAAGAAATTAATAAGAAGTTTACGAAGCTGCTGGTATACAGTATATATGTAAGGAAGTAAATAAACATAATTTTCATTGTTTCCTCTTTTTCTACTGCCAGTTGTACAATCCTCTTAACTGAATTTCAGAAAGGAGAATCACTAAAAACTGTACTGTGCCTTTAAACAGCAGCAATCCTACCGTAAGTTGCTGACATCAGCATTAACAGCACAGCAGAGCACACGAACATAGCACTCAGGGGTCATACTGGGTCACGCCTGCCACTCAGCAACTGAGAAAGAAAAACAGAGAGAGAGAGGGGGTGGGGGGGGGGGCAGGAGTGGGGAGATCAGGAAAGAGGGCAGTTTGAAAGTTCCAGTACAGTTTCAAACCAAACAAAAGGTTAAGTTTAAACTTTTAAAGTCCCATGGGCCAGACGTACACACAATAGTCTTATAGTTTCACTTCTAGTTTGTGAATGTCTTACTGAACAACCTGCTAAAATGATAAACAACTGAATAATAAGCTGATTGAATAATGTTTTATGTCCACAGCATACTTAAGCACCCATTTCTAATCATCAGCAGATGTATGCAAGCACATATACCCAAGCACGCACGCACACACACACACACACACACACACACACACACACACACACACACACACACACACAAAGAATTTATCCTTGTGAGGACTAGACACAAATGCCTCTACTAGGTCAAAACTTGCAAATATTCCTATCCTTTCCCCACAACACATACATGTCACA
>JAQLOM010000005.1:17726616-17737879 GCA_030068315.1 Chrysichthys thysi
TGTGTGTGTGTGTGTGTGTGTGTGTGTGTGTGTGTGTGTGTGTGTGTGTGTGTGTGTGTGTGTGTGTGTATTTGTGCCCCGCAAGGCCTGAGACTTAATGAGTAGTGTCAACAACACAACATAAAAGGAGTCTGACAATTGTTCATGTCAACACTGATAGAGAGTGGTTCGGTAACATAACAATCTTCTTGTCATCACTGCCCTGAGCGGGTGTATGGAAATGGCTCAAACATAAATACAAAAAACGTGAAAGATGAAGACATACAGCCAAAGATAACAAAACCCAAATCGAAATCTGGGTTGATAAACCACATAGCTGTCCACCATTCCACTGCTGTGATTTATATTCTTATTTATAGCAGTATTCATTCATAGTCCTTTAGTCTGTCCAGCTGTCTCACCTCCTCATCTGTGCACTCCACTCAAACAGATCAGGTTACAAAGCTTCGACTATCATGCTAATACCACCATCAATGTTATCTTGAAAAGAGCTGACTAGCACTATCTAAGCATGACGGCATTGTACAGCTCCATTGCATCCTGGATCTCTGAGTCTCTCTCCCTTTGGTGTCTCCACTACTTCTGTGTTGGATTTCATTTCAATATGACATTGGAGAATAGTGAGTCGTTGAGTTGTTGAATTTTTTTAGTCTGTTAAACATCACTGCTCTAATGTTGCCTCACTGTGGCATCAGTGTAGCAGATGGCTGCAAAAGCCTCACAAGAATAACGAAAATACAGCATAAACCATCAAATTAGGACCAGACTTGCTAAGCATATCACCAGAGTTTCAGTGGAAACACATGCTCAAGGTGGACATTTGCTTTCAAGGAATATTTTTGCAAAAAAGACATCTTACCCATATGCTCCATTCCTCCATTTGCTCCAGATGTGGTCAGTCAGTAGAGACAGATGTAGATTATTTAAAATAATACAAATAAATAAAAAACAAACATTTATTTGTTTGCTTTATGTACCGCTATATTTTACATATAAGTTACAGTAATCACTAAATGCTGCATTTCAATTACCTCAGTCGGATCTCTGTAAAATCGAGTGGAAAAAGTGGGAAAAACCATAGATGACTCCATATTTGTCATTTGTTAACAGCCTAGCCAGCTAACTCTGATGAGCAATGTATGTTTACCTCATCAAAATAGCAAATTACATATAGTATATACAGTGTAAATCATTTTACAAAAAAGAGTGGCACTTTGTTTACTGTTTATTATGTGAGCAGCCATGTTGATTTGACATCACTTACTGAACTCAGGGTTGAGGAGGTTGTCCTGAGTTTTCAAGTGGGAATTTTCAAGTTATAGGTTTTATGCAGCATATATTAAAATCTGGTGACAGTTTGACAATCCAAAAATGACTATTTATCTTATTATTGGTGAGTTTGTGTCCTAATGATTTCAAAAGCCATCCATGAGCAAAAGATCAACAGAAGATAACCGGCCCTGCTGATTGGGTGGGACAGATGACTTCTATCTCTGTTAATTAGTGTTTCTATTATTTTACATAAGCAGAATAACCAGTGAGCACTTTCTGCTGTTGTGCCATATCAGAAGGTAACAGATGAAAAAAAAATAATAATGTGGCTATTTTCACATCTTGGAGGATTAGTTATACGTGCAGTATAAAGGCCCCAGTGAGCAGAAAATGTGGTGTAGACCTTATGTTTGTGTAAATTAGCCAGTGCAAGGTGACTTATTACAGAGGACAGAGGCTGGTCTTCACAGAAGGTTCAATAGTTATATTTTTAAAATGGTAACTAGCTAGTAAAAAATATATGATGCTCTGGTTATGGGGGATTTGGAGGCTGATTTTTAATAAACATTTGATCAAGTATAAAAACACCAAAACTGTAATCTTTCTTACTGTTTCGGGGCCATTTCTGTTCATGCATAAAAATGCAGAAATCAAATTTATCTACATCTGCATAGTGAGTGGATCCAAAGCAGAATCACGTGAGTGTGAACCAATAAAAACCTGATGTGCTGTAGAAAATATTTCCTATAAAGTGTTGGGCAAACAGTTGTGAGGTGTATTCCACTGATACTGAGACTCTAATGTATTATGTATATTTTAATATATTCTATTATCTAATAATGTTCACTCTAATATATTTTAGCTTTAAAACTCACTGTTGTCTCACAACAAGGAGGTCCTGGGTCCTGGGTCCTGGCGCCTTTCTGTGTGGAGTTTGCATGTTCTCCCCGTGTCCGCATGGGTTTCCTCCGGGTACTCCAGATTCCTCCCACAATCCAAAGACATGCACAGAGGGGGTTAGGATAATTGGCTACTCTAAATTGCCCGTAGGTTTGAACATGAGTGTGAATGATTGTCTATCTCTGGGTGTGGATTGGTGACCTGCCCAGGGTGTACCCCACCTCTCGCCTGAAGTCAGCTGGGATTGGCCCCAGCTTCCCCCCGTGACCCTGAACAGGATTAAGCGGCAGAAGATGAGTGAGTGAACACAGCACTTCATCACTTTAGCTACATTTTATACTCCAAAGTTTTTGACCCTCTTATACAGAGCGATTTGAAAATCCTGGCTGGCCTTGTTTCATTTTGAAAATGTTTTATTGTGGACAAGGGAAAACGAAGGCTTAAAAAAACACTGATGCAGACACCTATGTTCACTGCTCGATTGGGTCTTATCGATCACAACATATTCTTTCATGCTCGTATCACATGACCTTCCAGAAGTAAAGAAACGGCCTTAGCCTCGACTGCCAGGCTGCGGTGGCAATATGGATAACAAATTACAAGAGTTGCTGACCTTGTTGTCGCTGCTAGCAGCTGTTTTGCAGTTAAATTCTGCCTTTTATAATGCTGCAACTGCCTACATGTGCAGGAGGCAAGCTATTATTCGATCTAGAACTAGGCAAACAACTGCAGAGTAACCAATCTGCTCCCTGTTACACCAATCTGCTTCCAGCATGCGCATACCCAGTGCTCATTTAATATGTGTTTTCATGGTTATTAATTTGGACCAAGATCATTTCTGATACCTAGAGAAAACGCTTGTCTGAATGGAAAATGTTTTTGTTTTAAACTGCTGTCTTAAAAGTAAAGCATATCAGTGTGGATGTAGCCAGAGGTATAACCTTATATTTAATCATTTTCCATGCACTTCACTAGTCCAGGTTGGGTCCAGGAACCCCCAGGGGTCTGTGAAGCATAGTGGGGGGACCATGATATTTTTATTTGACAAAAAAAAAACCTTTATAATTAATTAAATGAATTAAATGGGTTAAATCCAAACCTTAAAAATTGAAAAACGAGTCTTATAAATCATGTCAACTTTGAGCTCATGTTTAGTCTGCAGAAAGTTCAGGGGGGAAAGCTCTATCACGCCAATAAATAGCCAAAATATTATTGTACACACTTAAATAATGAGCTTACTATTTCACAAAATAAGTTTGTGCTGAAGGGGTTCAATGATTGTTTTTTTTACAGATAGAGAGGACTTTGCAAAAGTTTGATACCACACCTATAGTAGACTGAATTCCTGAGATCATGAATCACCTTTGTATAGAAATTTGATCAAATAAATTGAGAAAATTTGCCATAGACACTAAACCCACAATCAAATTTCCACAGAGTGCTCCATTCTATGGTCGTCAATAATGCTGCTAATTGCTGCTCAGTGTAAGCCATTTGAGCCCATTCTCAGGAACCCCAGTGTTTCAGTGAAAATGGCTCTTTGTGAAGGAACTGTAATAAGATTGTCACAGAGGAGGTGAAACTGGATGCAAGTGTGGGTTTTCAAAATCAGGCAGAAAATCTGCAAAACAAATCTCTAAACAAAGTTAAAAAAAAAATAGACAACGGTCGGGCAAATAGCAAACAGAGATAACTAGGGCAAACAGGAAGATCAAAGTATAAAAAACAAACAGATTAAAAAACAGAAACGTACACATGAGAACAAAGGCTTGGAATCATCATTCGAAGAGGGCAGGAGCAAGACTTCACATAGAGTTCTTGGATGTCTAAGTTATTTAAAGAGTGTTGCAGATTGGGAACCACCGTGTGTAAACAAAACTTTGGTGAACTTGAGCATAGGATTAAATCAGGTGACATGGTTTGTAGTCCGTGATGCTGTTTCACTTCCATGAAGTTGGTTTCGTGAGTGCTGTAATGTGCAGTCGAGGTCAGTTTGCAGTTCTGGGAAGTGAATTTCAAGACAGAAGTTGTGGTGGTCAAAGTGGTGACGTGACAAAGATCTTATTTTGACACCTGGACTTTAGTGTCAAGGCATTGAGAAGAAGTTCAGGGTCTCTCACCTCTATAGTCTCTCTTGTTAATCTGCTCTATTCAGACGCTAATGGTGACACGCTGTCATTGGGCTAGCAGAGAGCCTGCGGCCACCTGCAGCTGGGCCCTGACCACCACCCATGACATCATCTTCCTGGAATGCAGACATCCCCCTCTCCATGTCCAGCCCCTGCCATTTTCTCATCTGATTTACTGCACCCTTCCTCTTGTTTGTGGTTGTCAGCTGCAATTCGAGCTATTGTCATGAAGATTAACAAAGTGACGAACCTAAACGAAATGGTTTATTTAATGTAAACACCAGTTGTGGTTTAATTTACTTTAGGGCATTACGGCATTAAAAGGCTATTACCGGTGAATTGGAATAATAAAAAGTAACAGTAAAAACCAAACCCTATAATACACTACGTAAACAATGCAATGCAAACAAACAAAAAGAAACTCACTGACTAGGTAAAAGGCACACAATCTTCCCATGTGGTTTTGCAGACATTTCACATGTGATTTCCTCATGAACAATTTATTTCCACATGAATAAATGTACATTATTAAAAGTACATTAATTATTACATGTGGGGCACTGTGGGTCTCTTTTTCAAAAGTTTCCTATTGTGGACTTGAATTCAGATTTGAAAAATTCACACTATAACATGATGAAAGGCACCTTCATATTTTCCATCTGACCACGTATTACTCTTGTAATTGCATGTGAAAAACCACATCACATGTGAAGTTGTATGCGATTTATCTGTAAGGGGTGATGTGGTAATCATTCCCTCCCAGACTGTAACATGACTTCATTGTGTTCATCTTCTAGGATTTGTAACTCTTAATCCTCTTTGAGCATCGGGGAACTTGGAAATTTTCTTTGACCTGAATTAATGAAGGTCTTTTGTCTTGAAATGTTTCACAACGGAGGTGAAAGTGCACCCCTGCCTTAGCTTTACTGCTCCTACAGTGAGCACATATATCTCCTGTCACTACCAGGATTTTAATTGATCTTTTTCTCTGATCATTGACTCTGTGCATGGTGCAGATCTGTCAGTGTACAATGGCTTCTTAAGTATGGCTGCACTAAACATTTCACAGACAGACAAAAATGTAACATAAGGAATAACATAAAATAAGGAATAATATATAATAAAACTTTTATGTAAATAATCCAAACGGGTGGTTTGATAAAGCCCATATAAGGTCAAGGGCCATTTTCAACCTTAAAATGCTATAATGACTTGCCAACAATTAAACAAAATTCGAGCATATTATTGAAAAACACTTTGTATTTTCTTAACCTTTTATAGTTGCATTTAAAGTAATAAAATGTCCGTGAGAAGAAGGAGTTCCCATTGTCATTTGTGCAATAACAGCTTCCTGTACCAGCCTGTATTTTCTCTGTATGTCTCTTGAATTTATCAGGATGAAAAAATGCAACTTGTCACATTATTGAGAAACCAGAAAGAGCTAAATCCTCTGTCCTAAAGAGATTCCCATGACGGGGTGATGTAAAGCATAAAGCACGGATACCCAGAATTCCTACCATAAATGTTAAATAAGCATCTGTTTACAGAAACTTCTCCATGTCAGTGATCATTTATTTGCACTTTGTTAATCATCGAAACATTAAAGGATAATACCTAATTATGTGGAGCATCTGCTATATGAGTCCCCGCATATTACCACGAGTGCATTAACACAAACCTGTGATGTGACTCACAGCCAGAACAACTCTCATGCCAGTTAAGCATGAGGAAGGTAAGTTGTTTAAAATAATATCTTGTTTGTTTGATGCAAAAATGACAGCAAGGTGAATTCAATGAGGTGATTGGTCAGAAAAAATGCATACACATTGTTTATGTGTAAGGTTTTCCCTTTCTACTGTGCGGGAAAAAAGGGTGTTGAACAGCCATAGACTCATTACTCAAACAGCTCATTGTCTTACAGTGAGGTCAGAGAATTGAGAATTAATCTTGCATGCAGTTCCCCTTCTGTCATCTATACCTCATACATTGGGGGGGGGGGGTCTGAAACAAGCCACTCCTTCCTCTATGACTCATTAAGTAGGCTGATGTGACCTTGCTTCTATTTTAAAACCATTACCAAAATGGCTCATTCACACAGGATACACATAATTCCAGCTCCGGTCATGATGTCATGCTAATCTGCATTCCTACATCGGTGAAGTTTGCATCAAATTTAAGATAGTTGGCTGAAGAAAATGTGGTTCATTGACTGGAGAATTTTTTAGTCATTTTTTTTTCCAAATAATTATTTTTTCTCAGTAAAGGAGTGGAACCATAAAGGTCTGAATGAAAGGCATGGGTGATTAAATGTGTGTTTAAGAAACAGCTCATCTGTTTACTGAGGTCTTCACTTGATGAAGTCACTAGCCATGAAACCCTTTGATTTAAACCAGGGAAAATCCAAACCCGAGTTATTTATAACACAGACACTATTTGAGAGGTGAAAAGCAGTGTCTGTTTTATGAGTAATATATAGCTTAAAGAATATCCCAAAGGTACACCCTGTCAATGGTATTACAATAATATTAACATGTAATATGAATATTGTAATATTGATTGTAATTGAAACACCGTCATTTATTTATTTTGCATCATCCTGTAGTCTGCTACTTACTTGTGCATTTCTTTTTATGTAATCTTGAACTTATTTATTGAACTTTCTCTTTATAGTTATGCATTTTGCATATGGTGGCACTAAGTTGTTCCCCAAGAGCCCTAAGGGCATCTTCCGTTTAATGTTGGAGTTTTCTCCACCACAAAAGCACTGAGATTTGCATTTAAAATAGAAATATACTGTATAAATAAATATTATTATTTTTTAGTTTATTATTATTATTATTATTATTATTATTATTATTATTATTGCTGCTGTTGCTGTGTTGAAAACGATAAAGCCGTTTATAGCAAAACAAATTTGTTTATTCTTTATACCTATAACCTTTACATTTGTATTTAAACACAGACACATTCTTGGTCACTACTGTGGCCACATAAACTCATTACTGCAACTCTGTAACCAAATAAAGTCATTATTCTAAGTTCACACAGCTCATTATGCGGTTTCTTCACTACAGTTATCCCTCTTTTCACACTCAGCTGCTCTCTCATTCCCCTGTGTGCGTTCCCTTCTTCCCAGCCCTCTGCTTTTGTCTTTCTGTTTTCACAGCTTGCCCACTGTGCTTCTGTCCTCCCTCACACCTCTATTGTAATGCAGGACAGCTCTGGGGGAACTGTAATCTTGGACTGCAGCAGAGCTCTTCACACCTGGGTGCGAGCCTCCCAAACACACATGTGCGCACACACATACACACACATACTGCTAGACCCCCTGCGGACTCTGGAGCTGTCAGTGCTTCACTGCGACCTGCTGTGGGTTTCAGCTGAGAGAACATGAGAACTAGGAGGATGAGACCATATTTCTTCAGATATACACACAGACATACAGCTACGTACACACACAAACACACAGACACACACACACGCATAGTCGGGGTGATGTCATTGGCTGCAATGATGGCACGTCTGAGGAATTGAGAGTACTGTATCCTCTAGTATAATCTCAATCAAAAACATCCTCAAGCTCAGACTGATACCGTAGGTCAGGGTCTAAAAGTGCTAAGAGTACCTATTAGCAACAGAAGTTACTACCAGCAAAAACTTTATTTTTTAATTAAAGCTTTCATACCGTATAATTAGTTCCTACTGAAGGCTTCCTTTGAAGACAATCACTGACACAATTATATACAAACAGAAGAGTCTTGAGGCATGTTTTCCTTGTATCTTAAGGACAGTGGGTCAAATTGAGCCTCAACAGGGACATGGTACAGAGCGAGGTTTAATAATTGTCTTCAGCTGGGTTGGGGCTGGTCCAGTTTTGGCTTGTGAACAAGCGTCAGTGTTTACATCTTGATCCAGAATGCAGCTGGACGACTTGTTTTCAACCTTCCCAAGCTCTCCTACACCACCACATTGCTACGCTCCCTCCACTGGCTTCCTGTAGCTGCCCTCATCAGATTCAATAGACTGATGTTTGCCTACAAAGCCAAAGACGAACCAGCGCCCTCCTACATCACAGCTCTTATCGCATCCCGCAGTGCACCATGTGCTACCCTCTGATCTTCCAGCATTGCTCGACTGGTCCCACAATCTCTCAAGGTACAAGGAAGACATGCATCTATACTCTTCTCTGTTTTGGCACCTAGGTGATGGAATGAACTTCCCCTAGATGTCTGAACAGCTGAGTCACTGGGGGTCTTCAAATGATAACTAAAGGCCTGACTCTTTCAGTAGTACTCATTAGCACTTTCAGTATTTATTTACAGACAAAAAAATACCTTGTTGGTTTGCTTTCTGTGTCACCTTCCAACAGAGTTTACATTACATTACATTATAGTGATTTGGCAGATGCCCTTATCCAGAGTGACTTACATCTATCTCATTTGAACAACTGAGCAGTAAAGGTTAAGGGCCTTGCTCAAGGGCCCAGCAGAGGCAACTTTTTGCGGTGCTTGGATTTGAATTCATGACCTTCTGATCAGCAGGCCAATGTCTTAACCACTGAGCTACCACTGTCCCTGTCCCTATTTTTGCCCCAGTTTAAACTGATGGTATTATTAGACCAGGACTTAGTGAACCAGTATGAGGACGTTTTTACTCATAGACACTTCAAAGCACTCATGCAAGTCACTCAGGATGAGGGCGTCTGCCAAATGCCATAAAAATGAACAAAACTGTAAATCTGCAGTTGAACTGTTGTCAGAGCTTCTGCTGTTAATCAACTTCTGATCAGTCAAAATGAAGACATGAGCAGTACTGTGGTATAATACTTCTCATTCCTAGTCTACAGTCGAATTCTCAAATATGATTGGTTAGAAGCTGTGGATTAATTTTATCTCACCATTGTGACAGTAGTTTTGTAAGGTGCGTAATATAAAAGATACTTTAACATTAATCTGCTTGTTCTAAAATGTTATTGTCTCTATAGTAACAGCTAATACACTGAGACTTGTGAGACACATAATCTTAGCCTAACAATAAACTGGTTTATTTAAAAAAAAAAAAAAAAAACGCTGGTGTTTAAAAAAAAACATTTGCCCTTCAACTGTGCCTAATAAGAAAGATCTATGTCTCTATTTAACTATTTAACTTTGCCTAGTGTCTATTTGTTTCCAGAATTTAAATACTCAAACCCTTAAATAAAGACTCAAGTCTGTGCCTGAGAAAGTTTTCAGTTATACGAGCCATTTCTAAAATTTGTAAATTAAATTGATTAGAAAATTTAGAGTTATAAACTCAGTATAATAATTATAGTAAAGGTTCAGACACATTCACCTACTGCTACTACTACTACTACTACTGCTACTTGTTTTGCTAATAGTTATTTACTGATACATTCCAGGTAGAACATTATACTATACCTTCGATCAACCACACATCAATCACAAACTCTTCAAACATGAAACAGGGCCATGGAGATATCTGTCCAACCTTAGATAACCATCAGTAAAGACTATACACAGTCATTTAGATCATGTGGTATGCGTCACCGTGTGCGGACGTGAAGGAGAGGAGGTTTTAACTCATATGCCCTCAGGCCTCAAAAAACCTGCGGCTTTTTCCACTGGTCATTTAAGGCCACGTGTAAAGAAAATTGACAGTTTATTCATGCAGACCGTTAAGTGGCTATGATTGCACACCTTAAGATCTCCATTTGATATTTCCATTTTTGACAAAGATATAGGCTATGTGTCTGTTCATTCATTTTTTGGTTTTGGTTCGTTTGTTTATTTGTTTATTTGTTTTTTTGTAGGGAAGGACGGATAAGGCCTCTGTCCAGTGTAGGGTGCCACCCTGTGACCTTGTAAAAGAAAACCCATGCAAAATTAATGTGAGAAACATGAGCGTACTGTTTTGTTTTGGCCATTTGAAAGCTCTTGGGGTCATAAATTATGTTCACTCAATCCTCCTCCTCCTCCTCCTCCTCCTCCTCCTCTTCCTTCTCTTCTCCTCCTTCATGAGGGCAAGGGTATCTGAGGTGGGGCACGCTGCTGTACTCGATTAAGGTTTAGTGCCACAGGCTCAGGTGACTGCATTCTGATTTATATCAGAGCATGTTGTAAGATATGGTGGACTCATTGCAGAGTGAGTTTTATATTGGGCACAAAAGCAATCCATGACCTCATCACTTAGCTACATCCATCAAAACCACAGAGCTCACCAGACGCAAGAAACTGAGCTGGGGGGGTTGTCGAGAGGCATAAAATTCTACCTTGATTACTGAAAAAAGTGAACATTAATTCTGCATTTGCTTCCAATTAGATTAATATTCTCTTTCAAACCTTGCTGATAAAAAAAATGGCAAAAAAATTATAAAACAATCAAATTTTAAAAAGATGCCAAACAAGACAGATCCCTTTAAAATAAAATAAAACAGAAAAACGTAACCGAGATGTGATTAATCATTTATTTATTGATTTATTATGAAATTACATTTTGCACAGTTTTACGTGGATAAAAAAATTCTAAAAGGCAAATGAGATCAGAGTGTGGCATTCAATCACAAAGCAGTCAGTTACAGTAAGAATTAAATAGAGGTAAAAACGTACTTTCTGCGATTGCTTTATCCTGGTCAGGGTCACAGTAGATCCGGAACCTGGATGGGACATGAGTCCATCACAGGGGACCATGCATGCACACACACATTCATACTTAGGGTTAGGACAACCTACTGTATCCAATCCACCTTCTGGAAATGGGGAACCTGGAGGAAACACACACAAGTGAGACAATGTGCAGAGAAACTTCTCATGAGCTCAGGATCATACCAGGGACCCTGGAGCTGTGAAACACCAACTTACTGTGCCATCATGCTGTCCAAATAGCACAACTGTATAATATAATATAATATAATATAATATAATATAATATAATATAATATAATATAATATAATATAATATAATAT
>JAQLOM010000005.1:17771141-17790698 GCA_030068315.1 Chrysichthys thysi
TATATACTAAATTTTTTTCACTAGAACATGGATTGTGCTTACTCAGCCACAAGAGCATTTGTGAGGTCAGACACAGCTCGTGTTTCAGTTTATCCCAAAGGTGTTGATATCAGGTCTGTGTGCTGGACCCAAGTCCATGTCTTTATGGGCCTCACTTTGTGCACAGAGGCGCTGCTAATGTGAAGCATGTTTGGGCCCTTTAGATCCAGTGAGAGGAAATCTTAAATCTGCAGCACACAAATACATCCAGAAACAGTGTGCTTCCAACTTTGGGGCAACAGTTTGGGGAAGAACCACATATGGGTGTGATGGTCAAGTGTCGGCATACTTTTGGTAATATAGGGTATGAAGGCTGTGATCATGAATTTGGATAAGTAACATTAAGAACATATGTCTGTCCAGCATCAAACATCATGCCTTAATCATGGTAGTTAGCTTGTAATTTGTATGTGTGTGATGATGCATGTGCAGTGAGAGTCAGCATCTGGAGCCTATCTGTATTGCCCTGGGGGAAAACAACACACTGTGGGCTCTGGACACCAGTGGCAGCCTTTGGTTCAGAACCGGGGTCACGGCTAAGAAACCCCAAGGTGAAGACGAGCACTGGTGGCAGGTACACACATTCGGCGCTGTGCAGTACAATCAAATGTCTGTCAAAGACTGAATAGAATTTGTTCATGGCACAGATTGCACCAACAGAATCTGTAATGGATGTTTGTGTATCTCTGATTACATGGTGTGTTGGTGAATAAAGTGTATTCTCATTCACAGTTAATGCTTTTCATGAATAGATTATTTAAAACTAGATTTTCTTCAGCGAATGTCATTTGACAGAACTGTTTTAGTTTTTAATAAGTTCTTGATATTACCATTTTTCCCCCGAAAATAAGACAGGGTCTTATATTAATTCTTGCTCCAGAAGAGGCGTTAGGGCTTATTTTCAGGGAATGTCTTATTTTTACATGAATAATCAATGTAAAATGCTGGTTATCCCTATATATCTCTTCTCTTAGGTCCTGTACGTGCCGTACGGCACATACGGTGCCAAGCGGTTGACATTTCTGTAGCCAAGTGCATTCTACCGGGTGAGGTCGCTAGCCCCACATCTAGCCCTCCCCTAACTCGGGACTCGGATTCATGCTCTCACACACGCACACATCCACACCTACAGGCAATTTAGCGTAGCCAATATGCCTAACACGCGTGTCTTTGGACAGTGGGAGGAAACCCACGCAGACCTGGGGAGAACATGCAAACTCCACACAGAAAAGCACCTGTACCGAACCCAGGGCTCAAACCCAGGACCTTCTCGCTGTGAGGCAACAGTGTTAACCACATAGCCACCGAGCCACCCTACCCCTATATATACTGTACATTAATTCATGCAAGAGCATTTTCTTTGGTATAAGCAGGGTAAGCTTCCTGCGGTAAACTGTTATCACGCGGAAGTACTCCGCCTCTCAGTACAGGCATATTTCACCATCCCAAGATGCATTTTCGTGTACGCTTTATGCAGTTGCTTTGTGTTCGCTCGACGGTACTAAAAACTGTATACAGTTTTATATGGAAATTTAGCTAAATTTATGTTATATATGTTCCGAAATTTGTAAATTATATTTTTCTTGATAATTTAGCACTGAAATACATGAAAAATTATAGATTGCCACGAAAAAAGCAAAAAATGCGGAGAATATTTGTTGTTTCCACGAATTTTCAGGGGTTTCCGAAAACAATTATTAGTTAGGTTCTAAGAAAAACCGTGAACCGTGACTTTGTGGGGGTCGACTGTATCATATCAAGGCTCCTGCTTGGGATCATTACTAGGGCTTATTTTTGGAGAAGGGTTTGTATTATGAGAATCCAGAAAAATCATGCTAGGGCTTATTTTCTGGGTAGGCCTTATTTTCATGGGGAAAGTGGTATTCTTGAATATGTCTCGGTGATATTTTTATACTCTCTTGTGGCTATAAAAGTGTACAGCACCTTAACCATTCCACACAGGTGCTATTTTAATTGAGAAGTTACAAACAAAAGGATGATGTCCATACTTGTTTACTGTGTACAATGCTTACACACCTGATCTCTTGTATAGGTGAGCATCACGGATTATGTAGTGTTTGAGCAGGGCGGCCTCTTCCAGACCCTGATCCAGGCCACGCAGAGTGTCGCCACGGCCACCAAAGCTCCCGTGGAGCGGGTTGCCGAGCGCTTGCGTGTGGCATTCCTCTGGCAGCAGTCTCAGTGTCACCCAAGCCTGGTCAGTGCCAATCACAGCGGCGTGTGGATCGCCTCAGGTCGCAATGACTTCCACGTGGCCAAGGGCAGCCTCATCGGTGCGGTTCCCCATTGCACAGTTCAGCATTTAACGTATCAGACTGTCAAATCTTTTCCAAGTTCAATATAGTCCTAAAGTAGGAAAATACAGAACCAAGCAGGGCAGGATCAACAGAAGTTCTGGCATGTCTCTCTTCTATAATTCTGCAAAAAACACCTGCAGTTTAGTAATGATGATGGGCGTTTTTGGTTTCTGATGTGTTTCAGATGTAGATTCTGTGTGTTCACTAAAGTGTGGGTTTTTTTGTTTTTGTTTTGTTTTTATTTTTGTTTTGTTTTTTTAAACGTTCTTTCAGGGACATATTGGAGAACTATTGCACCCAGAGGGCTAGCATCTGCTACTAAGTGGGCATTTGTGTTTTCCTCAGCAGTTCCAGGCAAAGAGGGTATGTGCACATGTCCTTCCTTTTCCATTGCAGCTCTTTTAGTCAGAGAGTAAAGTGCATTTGTAGATTAGCAAACTGAATACTTTGGACTTATGGGTTGTATGATGGGCACTGCAACACTTTCACTTGGCTTGTCTTTTACTTGCAACTTGGTTATGTCATGATATGCCTAGGATTATTTTCACGCTGGAAGACCCAGTTGCAACCAAGTATGATCTCAACATATTTGTTTGCATACAACTGTATAGATGCTTACGTTACCTTCTGTTGTTTGGAAAGTGCCCCTAAGGAGGAGCCAGACTCGTGGAGGTCCACAGTTTGTTTTTCCGTGGTTGAGTTCTTATTATTGTTATGAATACAGTGGTACCTCAGTACTCAAACTCACTAGAACTCGAATTTCTTAAAAGTCGAACCAACCAGATGACAAAAAAATGCCCTAGAACTCGATCTGAATCTCAGAAGTTGAACCATGAACGCCGACCTAAGATAACTTGTACACATGGGGAAATGAGTCAAGTGACACGTCTCTCAGCGGAAACAAAGAGTAACACTTCAGTCTCAGCCTCGCATTTGCTGTGATAGTTTGTTGGTGATAGTGCTTTTTCTTACTGAAAATATCAGGTAATACACTGTACTTTATATCATTTTGGTAGCCATGGCTCATCAAAAAGTTACGAATACAGAAAATAATAAAAATAAACAATGGACCGCATGGCATAGTATGACTCATGGTAGTAGTGCTGTGTCTGGGTTTATGAAAAAGGTGTCATTGGGGTTTTTTTTTGGCTTTTTTTTTTGTTGGTTTTTTTTTTTTTTTTTTTTTTTTGCTTTTTTTTTTAGCTTTACCCTGTCAGAGTGGTGAGGTGAGGTGAGGTGAGACAATCCAGGCTGCAGTCAGATGTAAAATCCCTTTCAGGCTTTATTTGCTCCAGGCAGAAGTACATGAGACAGCAGGCAAACTCATAGACGAAGAACAGGAATAATCATAAACCGAATAACAAGCGAGAAGCTCAGAACCGGAAGAGAATACAGACGCCTGCACTTGGAGCAAATCTTCACGCATGCGCCTGCAGCACCGCTGCTGGGAGTAATCAACACGGGTGTGCATACACATTGTTTGGATACATTTATTTTTTTATTTTACAGATTACTGTTTTGATAAATGTGCTTAGATGTGTTTAGTATATGCTCTTCTTGTTTTATCCTGTTCATTTTGTATTTAAATGCTAAAAAAACATATTTGGGTGTAATTTTTTAGGGCCGGGAACGTATTAATTGGTTTTCCATTATTTCCTATGGGGAAAATCCGATCAGAACTTGAACTTTTTAGGATTCGAACCGGAGCTCGGAACGGATTAAGTTCGAGTACTGAGGTACCACTGTATTGCTGTGGTATCAGATGCAAAATTTGTACTCCAATGTAACCCAAAGTGCACTTCTAATTATGATGATAGACTAATCAGAAGCCTCTAATAGTCATTACATGACTTTGTTTAAAGGGACAGTGAATGTAAACCTTTGTCCCACTGGAACTCTGATTTAGTAAATTAAAGCTGAAATTAAATCTGGCTACAAGTAATTATTTTAAAATGGAACTTTGATGTAGAAAAGAAAATGCCCTAATTGAGTTGCCTAAAGACATTTAGGGTAACATGAAATGAAAAAAAAAAAACCAGGCTGAACATCACTAGTCTAGGTGCAATAAAAGTCTTTATTTATTGGCTGTTACAACAAGGTATCTTATTAAAGTTCTACCAGAACAGCTTTAATGCTCCATAGCATACATACATTATTTCTGGAACTGCAGTGGAGGATTGAACACCACTCTTCCAAAATCTCACACAGGTGTGCAATAATGTTGAGTTATGGTTGGCATGAATGCCATAATTTGGGATTTACCTCATTTTTATGTCTATCAATCAATCAGCAAGTCTTCATGCTCTGTAGATGGGGCATTGTTGTCCTGCAGGAAACCACTTCCATCAGGATTGAAATGTTCATCATAGAATTATTTGTAAATGTATTTTGTATCACTGACAATTTCCTCTTGAGATGGACTCAAACCACTCCAATGTTTTCCAAGTTTTAATGCCCTCTCACAGCAGAACAGAGCCAGTTTTTCCTTTGGTTAGTCATCTGATTGTACATTGTAAATCTTGTCTCTGTAGGGAGTTTTCTTTGGCTGGGTCAGAGCAGGAAAGACTTGTTCTGCATTTGGGACCAGGACCTGCAGATGCGTCCTCTCACTGTCCAACTGCCTGCAGACGTGGAGATTGTGCAGCTGTCAGCCTGCAGAGATGCTCTGTGGGGTCTGGACCAGCACGGCCGTGTCCACATTCGCACACTCACAGCCAACTGCCCCACCGGCCTCCACTGGACACCTCTAGACCTCAGCCAGCTTGGTATGCATACTCGCCCTCCCCCTGTAAGAGAGTAGCGTCAGCGGATCATGCGCTACGGGCAAATTTAGACTAGCGCAATGCCAAACAACCAAGTCTTTGTCAGGGGCATGAAAGCTTTGCTGATTTATTCAGTTTTAGGATTGTTGTCCGGACAACAAAGGTTGGTTGTGACAGTGCCTTGGGGCGATGTTGGGGATTGTCAGTAATGGCATAACTGAATAAGGCTGGATGTAACAGGATAACTGAATCAGCCTGGAAATAGCTGCATGGATTCCATTAGAAACAGTCACTAGGATGACTCACCAGTTCGATTTTGACATCATTGTACATGGACATTCACAGAGTGGCATGCTTTTTTTTATTATCTTTTTTAATTGTTTTTATTGAATTTTTGTGGAGCTTATGAGCTTTTGAAATGTGATGAGAAATTTAAAACATGTTTCTTTGCATTTGAAATCTACCGTCCTTTGCATCTGGAGCTGTGTGTACATTGAGTGTACAAGAATTGGCACATCTGTAAAGCCCATCCTTCAGCTTTTGTAGTAAATGAATCAGTGGTTTAGTGTTGTTTAACACTCAGGGGTGAACTTTCAACACCCACTCCTAGCTATCCAGCATGTTTTAACACGTTGTCTGGGTTGGACCTTTGAAGCGTCCTTTAGGCTGGGTTGTTTGTGACCAGGTGACCCACATGGAAAATTCCTTTCTGCATAGACCTTCTCCAGTTTCCATCCTGTCTGGGATCGGGCGTGGACTGCGCTGTACGAGTAATCTGTATTCTGTCATGAAATAGCTTCTTCAGAACATACTACAGTATCAAGGTTTTGCTGTTAAAGTTCAGTTACAGAATGAGTAAATCAGATGAAAATCTGATTTTCCTAGTTGCTCAGAGGGGTAGGTGGGATTCCACGTCACTAAAGTGCCAGACAGCGAGTGCCAGTTTCATGTATCAAGAACACATTCTGTTAAGGGATATGTTTATATTTGTGTACGAGCAGGTGGTTCTTGCATAACACTAATCCATAACACATCCTGCAGGCAAAGTGTCAGGGTTCAAGGCTGAGAAAGAGCAAAGCAGTTCTGCTGGTGCTGAGCTCAGGAATATTGGATTAACAGACAAAGTAGGACGAAATTTCGTCAACATATTTGTAAAAAGAAACACATTCAGGTTGCACTAACCCACGCAACTCTTCTGAACACTCATATGCCTCCTTTATCCAGGAGCCTTCGATTTTCTCCACAAAGGATCGGAGTGCTGCAGGTTTTATTACAGCCAGATTGATGAACTGATTAAACAAGTGAAATCAGGTGTAGCTCCTGCTTGGTTGGAGTGAAGGTCTGCAGCCATAACAGCCCTCTGTGGATAAGATTGGAGACCCCTGCCTGAATCTTCAGATTACTTTGGCTGTAGTAACCAGTGATTCACCATTTGATTTGGAATTAATTACGCATTTACAGAAATATGTGCATTGAAGGATAATGGACTAAAGGTATGGTCCATGGTTTTGTTTTTTCCCTCAGCTTGTCACATACAATAAATTTACCTGCTCTTAGACTAACCACTGGGTGGTGAGAATAATCCTGAATCAGTTATATTGTTTATTCTGCTGATGTGAGCAGAATCAACAGCCATTGTGAAGCAAATGAAGAACATAATCGGTGAGCATCACGTACACCAACAGACACAAGAGTACTGATCTACTTCTGGGGAAAAAAAGGCTTTTAATACTTACTCACGTGGGTTTGAATTGAACTTCTTATATTATGCCTTCAGTAGACTCACAGTGAACTTAAAATAAGATTTGGACCCCAGTTACCCCAGCTTAAGAACATCCTGGAGTATGTGGTGTTTGTTTACGTGCTGTGAAAACGGTGGGGGTGCAAATAGACAGAGTCATGTGATGGAGGCCGCTGAAGCCTTGCCTGTTTTGGATGTGGAGCAGGGTGAAAGATGAGCTCGGCACAGCTCGAGGGTGCAGGCTCAATTTTAGAATGCAGAAACTGTTATGGTACATGGAGTTTCCTCTACTTTAAACAAGCAGTCCAAAGATCCGAGTCCACGACCAAGTGTTATTCTATTATATCAAAATCTAATAAAGAAATCTTATATGCTGTTATTTATGAACATATATTTAATTTTAGTTTATTTTTATTATTATTACGTTTGAAAAATTTAATATATGAAAAGATAGAATTTATTTAAATAGCTTGATGACAATTTTTACATTTTTTGTGTATTTTCTTAAAATGGTAGCAGTTATTGTTAACAGTTATGTAAGCTTTATGGTTTATAATAGCTACAAATTTCAGTAAATACTAATGAACTTCCTTTCGGTGAATAACTGTGCAGTGCTGTTTAAAAATTATAAAGTTTTTGAACATGGATTACATTAATGTCTTAGATTAAAGAACCATGAGCCTTAACCTTATTAAGTGTGGGGCCTTGACTGATTTTTTTATGTTTTGTTTTTTTTAATTATTGAGCTGTTGACATAATTTCACATAACATAAAATCACATTAATCATATTAATGAGTTCATTATAAAGACAAAATACACTTGTGCTGAAATGTTAGCCCATTCTCTCAACAGCTAAGCAGTACTGTGTGCTAAGAAAAACTTCTAAAGGTCACTACGATGACATGCTTTCTGCTTATTCATGAAGTCTTTGTTCTGCATAAACACCAGCTAAACTGCTACACTGCTATTGATCTGGTAGATAGCATTTATGTCCAGGTTTGCTTTAAGTCTGTCAAACATGCTGTAAAGTCTTAAGTACCAGATCAGAATGTGATGATGCTGCAGGTTCAGTGATGTATTGCAGTGTTAGCCAATCAAAGCCACTGTTTTAATCAAAAAACATGATTGCGTTGGTTTTCTGGTACTAGATCTGCAAGTACAGAATGAACAGGCAAGAGCCTAGATTTGCTTTGGATGTAGTGACGTTGGCTTGTAACATATAATCATATCTCAGTATGATGGGAGTTGTTATCTTATTATGAGTCATCTTGTTATTATGAAGCATGTTTCGACTGGATATAAATGGAAGACTTAAGGGGACATCATGTGGCTGTAATGGTCAATAATTTTTTGCCATTAATCTGCACAGAATATCCCATAATGACAAAGCGAAAGCAAATTTTTAGAATTTTTTTGCTTCAAATTTTTTGCTTCTCATTTAGATAAATATTCAGATCCTTTATTCACTACTTTTTAGAAATGCCTTTAGCAGTAATTGCAGCTTCTTGGATAAGTCTCTACAAGCTTTGCACATCTGGATTTGGCCAGTTTCTTCTCTTCTTTCTGGTAGATCTTCTCAATGTCAGTCAAATTGGATGAGGAGCATCTGTGAATAGCCATCTTCACTGTCTACTAATGTTCTTTGGGGTTCTAGGCTCTAGGTTCTTTTCCTCAAGCAAAAGCTAGTCCTGCATCGTCTTTCCTAAATTGTTCAGGTGGTTATCATACTGAAGGGTGAATCTTCACAGTCCCTGACTGTGCACTCTGGAGCAGGTTTTCTTCAAGGGCCTCTCTGTATTTGACAGCATTTATCCTTTCCTCAGTTCTGACCAGTCTTCCTGTCCTTACTGCTGAAAATCATGCATATGCCATGCTTCACCACAGGGATGCTATTAGCCAGTTGATGAGTAATACCTGGTTTTCACCAGATGATGTGTTTGGAGTGTAGGTCAAAGGGTTTCAGTTTTGTCTTAGAGTCCTGGTGGTCCCAAACTTAATTTTACAGTGCTAGAGCCCACTGTGCTCTTGGGAGCACTGAAACCTTTAGAAATGGTTTTATACCCTTGCCCAGATCTATATTTTGTTCAATCTACTTAGTTTGAAATTGGTTGTCTGCCATACACTGTGAATTTTCAGATCTTGCCCACACAGATACTTGGTACCATCTGGGGCATATTTGACCAGATATCTTTTGTAGTGGGAATTCTAATGTGTCCTGATGCATCCCAGACAAGAATGGCAGGAAAATTCGTCATCAATGCACGACGTGGTGCTTGAAAAATGGAGAGGAGCACTGATGTACGGAGTTGGAATGCACATAAACCCAGAAGGCTTTTCTTAGCTAGTCTGTCTTAAACAAATCTGGTGCTTGACTGGCAGTAAACACTTGCGTAATTGCGCACGGGGCCCTTTGACCTATAGGTGGAAATGACAAAGGCAGTAAGAGAATTATGTCTAAGCTACTGGATTTGCCATAGCTGGACTCCTAGAGACATCTCTGAAACAAGTCAAAGCAAACAGGATTCAATGGAGCTCAACTTGGAGATTTGTAATATATTTGCAATAATTGATTTTTTCTTACAATAAAATTGGTTTTTGCTTTGTCATTATGTCTGGAAAACTTTGTGTAGGTTAAAGACAAAGTACATTCAGTCAAGTTTTAATTTAGAAATCTGACACAAGAAAATGTGCTAATACTGAAGTGGATACTGAATACTGAGTACTTTCCATGTTGGATTGGTGTATATGTCACCAATCAGCTTATAATGCAGTTATAAAGAATATGCTTTGTGGGGGTTTTTTGTTTTGTTTTGTTTTGTTTTGTTTTGTTTTGTTTTTAAATTATTCAGTCCGTATACAGAATCACATCAAAGTCTATTGTAGTTTTCAAAAATTTTAAGTACGAGATCCTGAATATCTTCCTCTTCCTTCAAGGCCACGTGAGGCTTCTGAGCTTTTCCTGTGGCAGTCAGAACGTGTGGGCATGTGACGGCAATGGCATGGTGTATTTCCGAGTGGGAACACAACCTCTAAACCCCAGCATGATGCTCCCAGCCTGGATCTGCATCGAGCCACCTGAACAGGTAAGCAGGCCAGTCTGACTTTCCCTGCTCAGCATAAACCGCATGACACAAGTGATTTATGAAAGTAATTTTACGCTTTTACTTGAGACTTTTGTTAAATCCTGGCCCTTGAACTTTAAACACGTCAACACTGTAGACGTGATGTTTGTTTTAACTTATGCCTGATTAAGCTGTTGAAGTAACAATAAAGGTCAAAATTACAGTGCAGCCTAACACGGTTCCTCCTGTGCTGTTTTGTTCTCTGGAGCAGCCTGTGGGTGTGCGCTTGGTACGTGTTCAGACCAGTCCCAACGACCGCATGCTGTGGGCTCTGGACAGCCGCTGTAACGTGCATGTGCGCACTGGCATTACCGAGGAGATGCCAGTGGGAACAGCTTGGGAGCATATTCCTGGTACACCATCATTATACTTTTCCTTTTATTTTTGTTTCATTTTCTTTGTTTCTTCTTTTGGTGCCCCAGATGTTCATGTTTGCTTTTTTAATTCATGTAACATTGATTAATGGACAAGCTTCTGACTATGACTCAGTTGTCTGAGCTAAGATAGTAAATTCTAGCTTAAACAAAGGTTGTGAAAATGCAGCAGGAGCTTTAAAGCTGGGCTGTTTCAAGTGGGGTTTCAGGGATAGATGATAAATGTATCAGCCAGCCCACAGGTAGTAGTTACAGAAGCAAGAAGTACATTATGCATATATATACACAATATTAAAAGAAAACCTTAGGGTTTTGTTTGTTTGTTTGTTTGTTTGTTTGTTTGTTTGTTTGTTTGTTTGTTTGTTTGTTTGTTTGGCTAAAGTAAATCTAGTGGACTCCACCATTAGGTTTGTTACTGTGTACCATGACTTGAGTTTTACATTAGAGATGAGATCTCAAGAACGAGCGGTTAAATGTTTGTAGCATTTATATAGATTGATCATTGTAGCTAGCAGATGAAGTGGTTATATTTTGGAAATGATCCAAACAAGGCCAAGGTCACAGCGAGGTCAAATGTCTGAAATAGTTTTTCTTCAGTACCTTCCTTGTTTATTTTCTTGTTTGTCATGCACAGATTCACATTTGTGTGAACTCAAGGTTTATTTTTGGCCGTGGAGACATCCCTGTTTACGCAAGTTGTCAAGTTGTCTTTTTTTTCTTTCTAGTTGTTAAACCAATGCACAAAATCTGATTGTATTGGGTACCTGGGTTACTGTTTTGCCTGCCCTGGGTATGGAAAGTTACTGAAATGGCTTTGGAAAAAATAGTTTAAAAGCATAGCCTGACTGAAGAAAATAATCTTCCTGGTAGGGGTGGAATATGAAAATGTTATAAATCCAGCACTGTATTCTACGGTACATCATGGTATCTGTCTACAATATTATTAAAGAGGAAGAAATTACATAACATCCCATTCACTTATAAAGGTATGAGTTTAGACTAAAGTAGCTTTATTGTACCTTATAAATATTTTGTGTATTTCAAATGATGTTTGAAATAATGCTTTTGTGACCTTATTATTATCTATAACAGCACTGCTGTAGCTATTTTCAGATTTCTTCATCTTGGGATCTCATAATTGGGTCCCGATATAATCTGAATTGGAGCCAGTACAAGGCGCTTTCTAAGGGATCGGTCCATGTCTATCCCTTTGTTAACATTATTTAAGCGATGTCACTTGGGATGAAGTGTCATTGTGTTGAATATCAGCAGCCGTGCTGATGTTCAGTACAACAGCATGACACTGAGTATGCTGTTTCCTTTATACAACAGTTTCTAAGTGACTAAAGATTAGGATTTCTTTCTTTATTTTCTCAATCATTTATTTGGCTCCAAAGGTGCCACACTCACTTTATAGCCCGTCAGCTGTGCTTCTGGTAAAATTGGCATCCTTTCATCCTTTTCATGTTCATCACACAAGCTTTCATACTTTAAGCAAAAAAGTTATATTCCTGAAAAGCATTGTTTTTCATGCCCTCTGATAATGTCGTGAACTCCACTGTAGTAACCACTGTGAACTAGGAAGTGGAACTGTATGTGGTGAAAACAAAGGAGTGGCATGATATACACACAGTGTAGCGTATCAGTGCTGTTATTGGAAGTCTCGGCACTCTTGCAACGATACTTGACCAATCAAATTAGTGGACTGGAACTAACTGTTGTATGCTTTACAACACTGAGTAAATTACACTAAATTACACAACTGTTGTACCAGTGACATCCACAGCCTGTGGAAATGAAGCAAGTACAGTGCAGTAAAATGTCTGCTATTTCAAAATGGAAAAAGAAAACAGCATACCAGCTGCATGCCCTGTGAGTAATAGCAGTATTTCAGGTGGTGGCAACAACAGAGGTGTCTTTAACATGACTAATATTCTAAGGCATCTAAAAAGAAAACAGTCTAAGGAATGCAAATTCTCGCAGGTCACTCAGGAAAATGTTTTGAACTGGCAGAAGACGTGTTCCTTAAAACAGCGACAAGGCAAGAACATTAGAGGTGTTTGTAGAATTAATCACTCTGGATAACCAGACCATGTCTGTAGTGGAGAATGTAGGTTTTCATCACCTCTGGAGTTTTTGGAGCCATGGTGTGACATCCCCTCTTGACACTACATTTCAAATACTGCCACTGGGACATGGTCTTCATGAGAGGAGTTTGTACTTCTGTTTACTATAACGTTGCTACTCCATTGAAGGAGATTTTGGTTTTGTGATTCTTTTTGAATGTTCATGTTGAGCTACTAGCTTTGTTGTGATGCTGCTACACTCCATCTTGCTGTTAAGAGAACTTTTAAACAGAACGGTGCCTGAAATGGTATTAATTAGTGTTTTTTTTTAGTTAGTTAGTTGGTTTATTAAGACATTTGATGGATATATTTGTTTTCTCTACATTTTTGTTTGAAATTTGAAAACATTTAAAACATTTAAAGAAAATCTGTGATTGCTGTTTTCTTAGAAGGTAGATTGGACTCGATATTGACAGATTACACTACTTGAATTGGGGTCAGGTACAAAAAAGATTGGGACTGGGACGGCCCTAATCATAATACCTGCACGTTGTCACAGCTGTATTTTCCAGCACTGATTCGGTGCTGGTTCTGCGTGGTTATATGATACAGAAGTGACATTATCCACATAAAAGATGGTTGGTCTCATTAACAGTGAAATGTGTATTGTGGCTTTTCTGTGCTGCAGGGCTCCAGGCTAGTCAGTTAGTGCTGAGCACAAGAACCGCATGGGTGCGCTGTCCTAACGGAGAGATGGCCCGACGATACGGGATTTCAGAAAAGAACCCAGCTGGGGACTACTGGAAGAAGGTGCCAGGCCCGGTCAACTGGCTGACGGGTGAGTGGTTAAAGGGTTTCTCAGGTGAAGATTCTGCAAAAGCTCACTAAATAATGCTGATCAGACATTTGTAGGTCCAGTAAGAGCTCCAGCTTGGTAGCATTTTTGATGTTGATTACATTTATTCGCAAAAAAATGTACATATTTTGCACCTTGTACTTTCAAATGACAAATGTTATTGTTTAATTCAACCCCTTTGGACAATACTTCAGAGACCCACCTTTGACTTGCAGTTCCAACTTCAAGTCTTGTGGTTTATGTCTTATCAGCTTCACACATCTGGATCCTGATGTTTTGCCCATGTGGGCCAAGGCAAAAGCCCTCTTGATATCTGAGAACTGTTGATGCGTGGGTCAGCCCGTTACCCGTGGGTCCCTCGAATGGACCCGCAGGTCATGTGTGTTAGGGTAAGCTTGCTAGAAAGTATGACCAGCCTGGGCACGTCTCATGAAAATGTGACAAAGCAGTGTCTGAATAAGTTATAAATAACTTATAAGTATAAATAGAATTATAAATTTCCCTCCGAATTGTATGCATTATGCTTTGCCCTCTTCCTGTCCGCCGTCTCTCTCTCTCTCTCTCTCTCTCTCTCTCTCTCTCTCTCTCTCTCTCTCTCTCTCTCACACAAACGCACATACATGTGCCATAATTCATCAGTGTATTATTGTAACATTTGTGCAAATAGCCCAAAAACTAAATAGAGCAACACTGCTAACTTTGCTCTAGTCTACAGTGGCTCGTGCAAACTCTTCTTGTCTACACGACCTGCACATGAGCTAAATAGGAATATGTTATGTCTCAGTCTATGATCTGGATACCCTCGCTGTATAGTTTGGTGGTTTGCAGGTCTAGTCAGGTTCAGGTGTTTGATTAATGTATTTTTGGGGGGGTTGTGTGGTGCAGCTTGACTCTCATAAGGGACAGGTGAGTGTGGGTATTAAAAACCCTTGACCTGCGCATCACTACCAAGAGCATGCTTTCCACGTTTGCTGAGACTCCAGCATGGGATTTCACAGGGCTTTTTGTCCAGGCTGTGGTTGTTCTGCGAACAGCTTCTCTCATCTGATCTCTGGGTCTCATTCAGATTCACCCTCAGCCTCTTGGATGCGTCTCTGATTAATCTGCTTACACCAGAACTAAATTAGGTTTTTCATAGCAACAGGCATGCATACCTAAGCAGTGAGACCTTTTAAGTTTATTTACTGGTGAATCATTTTATGCAAATTATATTGATCCTATACTACACAAGGGACTGTATTTCAGAACATGAGGAACTGGCAACACCAGTATTAGGTGCATAATAAAGATGAAATCAAAAGTAGGATTATTGATACATTTGTTATAAAGCTCACTTTCTTCTTACAGTGTTCTTTTAGATTAAGGTCTGTAGAGTGGACTGAGGCTTTTAAACCTACACAAGGATTTGAGATTGATGTTTTTGTTGCAGTGACTCCCATGGATGAGCTCTGGGCCGTTACTCCAACTGGTGCTCTGACCCAGCGCCTCACCAAGACCCTGCCACACAGCACCGGCAAAAATCACGTCAACACGGGCTCTCTGAGTGGGGAAGAACTGGAAGAGGAGTGGGAGGTGATTTAGACAGCTGTGTTGTGTCTTCATGTAAAAACAGTTCTGTTGATTTTGCTAGCAGGCACTTTTTTGTTGTTCTTATCCTGTGTACAGAAAAGACTGTCCTTACAGAGTGTACAGAATCTTTGATGGTTACGTTTTGAAGGGAAGTCTCGACAAAAAATAATAATAAAAAATAAATAAAACTATTTGTTTTATTAACTTATGCACTATTTAACCTTTTACCCAAAATGTCAGGATCCGTTACCTTACCATTTATTTTTTTTTTTAATTTCTATGAATAAATGGTCCGATTAGTACCGCAATGCAGATCATGAGGCGTTTCGGTAACATCACTTGGATGTAAAGGGGAAAAAATAGAAATCAGCATTCTAATCTTACCCATTTGTTGGAAATGGGTTCTGGTTCACAGAAAGGAAAGGGAACAGGACAAAGCCTAAGTTTGATCTTGAAATGAAATTAAATGTCTCAAGGGACTGGTGGTAAAGAGCATTAACTGAATACTTAACATGAGTGAAATCATGTTCATGGTCTCTTGCTCTGTGCTCACCAAGATAGTGCTACATGGCAGAATGTTGTTTAGTAATATAAAGCGTACAAGGTATGTTGTACAAGTGTAATCTTAACTTATAAATTGTAAAAAAAAAAAAAAAAAACTTTGCTAACCTACATTTGTGGTGTATAACGTCTTTCCTGCAGCTGTTTGCATTGTGAGAGAACACAGCTTCATGCCAGAAAACACCGTTGTAAATTTAGTGAATTAACGATTCATGTATCTCTGGCTGATTAAGGGAAATGGACATAAGCCCAATCAGTTTGGTTTGTAATCAGATACCGTCTGTCAGAATGTCCACAATACTGCAGTCTGAATGGACTCTTTAAATGTGATTTTTCTTCTTTTTCACGATCGAGAGCAGCCTGATTTTACTTTACGATTATGAACCAGTTTAGGAAAGTGTGTAGTTTTCAGAGCTATATACAGTAGACAGTATCAGAATCTCAAAATGTGAAGGGTTTACCCAGGCCTCCACACATTTTGTGAAGCAACCAGAGACATATCCATGTTGCCTAAAAACCGAACATCTAGCTAAACTTGTTTGCAATAACACTTAACACATGAGTAGACTTTTGTGTAACTGTCATATTGCGAAAACCTAATGTGTAGAAATGTGACTGACACAGGAGTAAAATTACTGGGACCAACAGTACTTGGTAGTGGATTTGGATCCCCGTTCTGATTAATCTAGTGTGTATTTAAATTTCCCCAAGTTTGAATAACTGTAGAATATAAGAGGTTCAAATGACTGATACTGCACTTTAAAGTCCATAACGTCATACTCGCCATAAAACCACGGAACGGTCTATATAAGACGGAATGAAGGAGGACCTATTTTGCTAATATTTGCTGAAGTCTTTGCGTTCACACAAGACTAACCCAGGAATGTATGTAAAAATGATCGATATTGGTAATGGCTACTGAAAGCTGCTACCAGTGTTAATTCCATACAATAGGTCATAAGGCATGCTTGACATAGTTATTCATATACCTGCTGTTTGCCAGCTCAGGTCAACTGTGTGCATGAGTGATCAGAAGAAGAGGATGAAGAGGAGTGTTTTTATTTTATTTTTTTATTATTATTATTATTATTATTATTATTGTTGTTGTTGTTCTTTTCATTGCTGTAACTTGGTTCACTTGGTTATTAGTAGTCTGATGTTATTGTGAAAGCCTTCAGCACTCTTAAGTCACCCGGTTCATAGAAACGCTCATAATCCATTTTGAGTGAAGTGTAATGCTGTAACTTTATTTAGAGAATGCACTTTATTAATGAATAAATAAGTGTATGAAGTGTGTCATAATTTGATAAGAGGCATATGTAAGGATACTTTGTGTCTTTTTTTTTAACTCGCCTTTTGACAGTTCTAATTTTTTTTTGGACTGCATACACCTCAGAAATATTATGCAAATGAAATACGGTGAGTTTATCAACATTGTATTAATAGTGTCAGTTATTTGTGGTTTTCTTTTTTTATCTGTGATATTCTGCCTTGAATTTGGGGCCTTCTGGGACTCTCCTGCCCTCTTTTCTTCTCCTCTTCTCATCTGATCACAACGCTGTTGGCGACAACAAAATGGGAACACTAGCACTCCTAGAGCACTGATGTTATGCGTATGGTATATTATCACTAATTACATTAGCCATGCTTTCACCGCTGCTGTCATCACTTCATGTCTATATGAACTTCCAGAATTAAAAAAAAAATGTTTACCAAACTCGTGTAAGCCTGAGTATGATTCAGATTCAGCCCAGGAGACTCACACAATGACCTGATAGTCTGCATCTTGCTGAAATGTGTGTGCAGATTTTTTTTTTCCACCTCTAGAAACTGCAGTGTATGTGCAGGAGTTCAAGAAATGCACCATAGGTTTCACAAAAAAATAAACATATATTAAAAAAAAAAACATTTTTAAAACAGTTACCAAGTGTCACTTGGTGTGCTTCTACTGTACAACACTGACACGTTTCAGAGCAGACTCTGAAATGCTCTCATCTTCCATCAGCTTTCGTCTTCCAAGACCTATGTTGCACCTCTTGCCCTAAGAGTGTACACACTGTTCAGATCCTGGACTTGGCCAGATGCTGTCAGCAGGCCAGCACAGCCTTAAGACGGGTGCAGTCTGAAATCAGGTGGTCTGAGGAAATCCGGCAGGGCCTCGAGCTGCTCGTCAGGGACGGATCGCGTCACTTTGCGCATGCACTGCACGAACAGCGATGGTGGACACTGACCCGAGAGCCACTGGAAGGCCTGCTCCCCGATCAGGCGGCTCCACAGTGCGGGGTTCTCCCGCAGCTCCGCGCGCATGCGGAAGCGTAGCGCGGGCATGAACAGCACCAGGTATCCGAGGCACACGCGCTTCGCACGCATGTCCATGTCACTCTGGCTGATTTGTTGCAGCAGGCAGTCCAGAGGCGTGTCCCCGGCGCGATCCGTCACGTACGGGCACGCGCCGTGGCCCAGCAGCAGCAGCACACACTCGGGGCGCGCGAGGTCTGCCGCCAGGTGCAGCGCCGTCTTGCCCCCCTCTGCGTGCGCGCACCCGCGGTGGTCCAGCAGCAGCCTCCTCTCGCTTTCCCCCGCGGACTCCTTCAGGGTGTCCGTCATCATTTTGAGAATGTCCGTGCGGTTGTAGCGTACAGCCACGGCCACGTGCGGCGTGGCGGAGTGCGCGCAGCAGCGGAAGCTCGCGCTCGGCATGGCCAGCGCGTGCACGGAGAAGCGCTGGAGCAGGTGGCGCGCGTACTGCCGGTGGTCGTGGACGAGCGCGTAGAGGAGCGCTTCGGAGGGCGTGAAAGCGCATGCGCGACCTTCGTCTTCCCAGTGGAACGCCTCGGTGGTGCGGACGTCCTCCAGGAGCCACACCGGCAGCAGGTCCCGCACGGCCTGGTAGAAGGCCAGCGAGCTCCTCTGGCACTGCTTCTCGGATCGGTAATCTGCGCGCCGCTCGTGCAGGCCCACACCCAGAGGCATCCTGCACCCGGACCTACACCCCCACTCCGCTTTAGTGTGTTTGTTGTTGTGGTTTGTTTGTTTGTTTGTTTTGCACTCGGGTGTGATTAAAAGTTGGGTGTTTTTGTGGGGTTGACTCTGAGGTCAGGGTGTAACATCTGCAACATCTGGAGCCTTGCTGGAGCTAGATGAGAGCTGTGTGCTGGCTGTCCTGCGGGTGACGGGGACATTCGGGCATCACCACGCGTCAGCAGCCGGACGGACAGGTCGGTGACGTCAGAAGTCAGCAGGACGGAAGGTTCGGTGACGTCAGAAGTCAGCCGGACGGAAGGTTCGGTGACGTCAGAAGTCAGCCAGACGGACGGTTCGGTGACGTCAGTAAGCCGCGGGAGCTGTCAGCACGAACACAGAGGCTTGTCGCCTGATGACGCTGCTGTCGTCCGCCGTCAAAGCCCGCTTCAGGTCCATTCAGCTGTTTTTATAGTGCAGTGCAGAGCACGCCCCTCCCCTCTCTCCCCAACACTCTCTCACACACACACACACACACACACACACACACAGCGAGCTGTGTCATTGGCCACCGCAGTAGGCATGCACATTTGACGTCAAGGTCTGAATGAGCTGTAAAAGTTTCCATAGGGAGAAGAGCCTGAGCGTTAACAGGGAGGGGCAGGGTGTGTCACACATCCAGGACTTGACACAGCAACTGAGATTTCTTTAAGGAAACGAAACCTAAACGATACGACCTGAAGAATTTACAGTTTCCATCTTACTCCATAACGATAATATGCCAGCATCTTTATTGGTGAGATTCAGTGAGCACTTCCTGATCGTGCTGTGTTGGGTACATGAGTCATAAGGAAATACTTACTAATTATATAGCTCATAATTACCCTTTCTTGAATAAATTCATTTAAAACATATGCAGGTCATTTGGTGTGTTTCTTTTTCTGATAGGAATGTCTTATAGGAAAAGTTGAAATCCATATCAAGCATATCTCAAAAAAGGGAATGAATTGTAGGAATGCTATTATTTAAAAAAGCTGGGGGGGGGGCATGGAGTTTGCATGTTCTCGCCGTGTGTGGGTTCCTCTGGGTACTGTGGTTTCCTCCTACAGTAAATACACAAGGCCTTCCCTGAAATAGACGTCATCTGGAGGGGAGCAGATGTTGCTCTAAAACCTTTATATACCTTT
>JAQLOM010000005.1:17830854-17841443 GCA_030068315.1 Chrysichthys thysi
ATTATTATTATTATTATTATTATTATTATTATTATTAATAATAATAATAATAATAATAATAATAATAATATTATTATGTTTTAGATTAGGCTGTGCATTGATTTAACAGCATGACGCTATGATTGGCATCATGTCAGCAGCAAACATAAGCCGTGAGGGGAAAAAACTAAGCCAAAGTGCTGTGGAAAGTTGATGTTCTGCTGATTTGTAATTACAAACTGCAAATTATAATAAGTAACTTACTTATTTGTGCTCAGGTGATTTAAAAAATATATATATATTTTTTTCATCGTTTCTTTGAGCTTTTGGCACAGCTTTGATTACTTTTTTCCAACATTGTTTTTCTGACCAATGAATCAGAGTTTTACACACAAATTTCCTGCCCCATGCATCCCTCATATGACATTATTTTGCTTTTTTTTTGTTTTCTTTAATTTTGTATCATGAGGAAACAAACCAAACCAAATAGCCAGTGAACTAACAGTATCAGTTTCATTCTGATTCAGATTCAGCGACCGGACTGATAGGTGAGAAAGCACCTTGAGACAAATGCATCACATGCTTTGAATGCAGTGATGCAATCAAGAATTCCCTTCAAATTGTTTATAATCTTTAAATAGAGTTCTGTAGTTTAGCTGGAATCCACATTTTCACACCTGCCTTTTGAGGCATTTGTTTCTGGTTGGATTCAGTTTTGTTGTGGTTCAAGAGTGTAGTTTGTTTTCTTTACTTTCTTTCTCACATGGTTTCAGCATTGTAATGTGGTGAAATGTCATACCTGTGTGACCTTGGACTTGTAAGTCTCTGGTGCTTTTTTTTTTTTTTTTTTTTTTTTTTTTTTAACCCGGCCAAAAAAATTAGTTATTAAACAGGCATGCTGATCAGTGTGACATTCTAAACTTTCCAGGTTCCACGAGACTTGCTTTGATGCCATTAAAGCATGACATTTTTGGAAAGTTCCCTGACTTCAAGAGGTTGAGCTCATCCTCTCAAGGGCTTAGTGACTGAATTAAAAAATGGCCTCCCACTGGGAATGTAGTGATCTACATACATTTATGCAACTTTTCTTTGGTTGCGAATTGGTTATTTAATACCTTATGTTTTCCATGTATATCAGGACAGTAGTACAAGGACCATGCCATGTTCAGGGACGTAACTTGTCTGTTTCTGTTTGTCCTTGTTTGCAGGTCATGTCCTTGCCGCGCCGTGTGGACGGGCGGGAGCAGCAGATTGCTCTGCAGCAGCAGCAGTCCTTCCTCCCGCTACGAGGTGGTTTTCAGGACCACTTCGTCATGCCTCCCGAGCCCAAGTATTGCTGTGAGCATTGTCGCATGGTGCTGTGTAACCCTCGGCAGACTGAGTGTGGACACCGCTTCTGCGAGAGCTGCATTAACCAGCTGCTTAGGTTGGGACAGTTATATCTTCCAGTTATTACTATGCCTTATCACTATAACATGTGATGGCCTGATCATATTCGTGATGTAGTTAGAAAAAAAACGTTTGAGAGAGACAGAGACAGAGGAACATACTTCTGTAAAATGTTCCAGGTATATTCAGCTGCCCTGTGGTATAACATGCAGCAGTTCAAGATGCAGAAACCTGGTAGTGCTTGCAGTCCCAGTTCGGTAGCTGCTGTGTGTTAGGGGAACACCAACATGCTTGAGTGGGAATTTGCATCGAATAAATGTAGTGAAAAAACTTTTATGACTAAAGTTATATGGTATGGACCAGAAAACATGCTGGGTGTTTTTTAGGATTCTGTGTAACTGTCTTAGGAAGAAGCACTGCTCGAAGGTTCTGGGTTCAGACCTCGTGGCCAGCTGGGTCTTTCTGTATACGGTTTCTCCCTGTGCCTGTGAGGGTTTTCTCTGGGCTCTCCAGTTTCCTCCCACAATCCAAAGATGTGCAGATTAGCTCAGCTGGCCATTCTGAACTGCCCATAGGTGTGAATGTGAGTGTGAATGTCTGTCTGTCTCTGTGTTAGTCCTACCATTCATTGGCAATGTCTCAGGGTGTCCCAAGCCTCTCATCTGAAGTCACCTGGGATTGGCTCCAGCTTCCCTGTGACCCTGATGGATAAGCAATGTAGGTGATGGATGGATGTCATAGGAACAGCTTTGAGATAGCACTTGGGTTTTGATATCCAACCAAGGAGCTTGGAGTATAACTGACGGACAAGTCTTAAAAATGACCAGAGGTTGCCATAAATGTATTTACAAAGGCAGTAAACATGGAGGACTAGTAAGATTCTTAAGTCTAAGCCATTGTCCTAAAAATGTTCATTGATATGTACAGGAACGCTGGCCAAATCAGGCATAATTTTTTTTTATCAATAAGCATTAATTTATTTTATTAATGATTACATAGTATAAATAATAATACAATACAAAGAGAAAAGGAATGCTAAGCTGATATCTGCACATATAAGTCCTGCTCGTGATAAAGTAATAAGCTACTAGAAGGCGGTGTGCATCCTAAAGCCAGAGACCGTGTCTGAGACACTAACCCAATTTGCCCCGTACATACCCTTTACTTTAAAAAAAAAAAAAAAAAAAAAAGCAAAAAATCAAGAAGAAGCCCCTCATCTGTGAAAGTCCTTACCTAAAAATCTCCCTGTTTTTATTTCCAGAATGATTATAATATTTATTTAGTGTCTACATGACTGCTGAAAGTGTCTTAGACTTGGACATTGGTTACTACGTAAGATATTGAACACCTTTTTTTTTTTTTATTCTTTCAGTAAACCGAATCCGGTGTGCCCAGCTGATATGGAGCCATTATCTCTTGATAAAGTAAGCCCCTCTTCATCATATAGCTGATACCAACACTGCAGATCTAACGGAAAGCAAAAAGGCTGTGCTTGTAGGGTAACGCCAGACTCTTTGTTTCTTTATGGTCAGATATTTCGTGATGTTTGCTGCCATAGAGAGATTATGACGTTGAAAGTCTACTGCCGCAGTGCTAAAAACGGATGTAAAGAACAAATGAGTTTACAGCAGGTTATGGTAAGTTTCTTTACAGTGCACTCTTTTTAGTTGCATTATATTGGATGTTCATAACGAAACAATACAAATTTAACACAGTTATTTCAACTTTTCGTTTTTCTGATTTAAACGTTCTGTAATGGTTCATATAAAATTGTACCTACAGAATAATAGCTCTACCGAACATGTTCATACTATAGCATGTTTTCTGCACATTGTTAGTCTAGTAATGAGGGAGTAATAATTTCCTGACAGTCCTCACCCAAATTAAACTGTCCTTTCATTTATTCCCTTCTACAACTGACACCATCTGCCTTGTGTGTCACCCTCTTTGGACTATCAGGACCATTTGAACATGTGCGAGTACTTTGAGGTGCCCTGTCCGTTGTGTAAAGAGAAGATTATGAGGAAGGACATGCCTGAACACTTGAGCCGCAAATGCAAATACCGTGAGGCCACCTGTGAATTCTGCAATCACAAAATGGCCCTAACAGAGCTACAGGTACCTTTCTAAAGCAGCCTAACCCAGTCAGAGGTCCTTTATCTGTCAAAGATGTGGATTCCTGATGGGATTTTTATTTTGTTGTTGTTTGGTTTTATTTTTGCTTGGTTTTTTTTGTAAATGAATTTTATGTTGAAAAGTGTTGTTCATTGCTTTGTTTGTACTTCCTCTGGGTTGAATATTTCTCTTCCTTTTGTGTCAAAAACCTCCCATGACGTTTTGGTTTCACATTAGTCCTGGGAACTTTAGGGGAATCTCCTGTAAGCCAGTTTGAGTATGCTGGTCCTCGTGCTTTGTCAAAATTGTGGAAGTAGTTACTGTACTTAATTGAGCTATGGGAAGTCCTAGGAAGTCTAGGTGAAGCATTTTTGGTCTTATCTTATGATGAGAATGATTACTCATGCTGCGGGTAATGTCTTTCTGTCTCTCTGTGTGTCTCTCTCATTTAGAAACACAAAGAAACAGTTTGCCCTTCATTTCCAGTAGCATGCCCTAATCTTTGTTCATTTTCATCCATTTTAAGAAGTGAGGTAAGAATGAAGTCTGTCATTTTGAATTATGTGCTTAAACTGATTTAATGTCTATTGATGTTATTTATTGTCTAGTGATATGTACTAGCAGCATTTTTACAGTAGACTGTGAAGTATGGTTGTCTTCAATTTTCACTTTTGCTTGTTCTATTACAGCTGTCTATTCACCAGCAAGACTGTCCAAAGGCTCAAGTCACATGCTCCTTCTTTCGTTTTGGCTGCAGTTACAAGGTGATTAGTTGTGTTGCTAATGTGAGACAATAAAAGTAGTTTTAGGCCATAAAAAGGCACTGTTCTCTTAACTGTAGCTCTTCTTCTTATATAATGAGTAATTATATTATGTTTTCTCATTATAAAATTGTGTGTGTGTTTATTATTTACATTTTTTTTAAAATATTTTTTAATTGCAGGGTCTGAACCAGGAAATGAGAGAGCACGAGTCAAGCTTTGCCTCAGAACACTTGCGACTGATGGTGGCCAGAAGCAACATGCTAGAGGCCAAGGTAGGAAAGCTTTGCTTTTTATATTAGCCATATTAAAGATGCAAAGATCTGGATTTATATTCGATAATAGTAAGAGCATAATCAATTACAGTAATTTAATGAGACTCATTCTTAAACACTGATCTCTGGTCCAAAACTTTGAATAACTGCTTAGGCAAAATTATAGAAGCTCAGGCTTATGTAGCTAAATAAATTAGGTAGATAGGTAGTGTTATGGCGACAGTAGATAGTTGGGTAGATAGATAGAAATTTCAAAATCATACGAAGACATGTAGACGTTACAGCTCATCTTGGTTTCTCTGGAACCTCCTTCACAAATATTTGTATTTGTGTAGGTAGAGGATGTCAAGAACGAGCTTTTGGAACGCTACAAGGTTCTCCCAAGTCTGAGCAGTCGTCTTACAGAAGTGGAGGAACAATATAAAGATATGAGGGAGAAATACCGGCTGGTGGAGCAGAAATTATCTGGCATGCAGGTGAGCAACATCTCTTGCTTACTCCACACTTGTCACCTGATACTTGTTTACATATCGCGTCTTGGCTGGGACTATCCCTCATAAACCCAGAGGGCCACCAAAACTTGTAGCACTCATTTATTTATGATGTTGCCTATCCTGGTACAAAATCCAGGTTTAATAAAAAAATCAAGCAAACAGCCTGTATATTAAAAAAAAATAGGCACATAAGTAGCTTAGTCTAAAAAGGTCTTTGAGAAAAGGCCTGCCAGCTTGCTTTGGTTAAGAAACCAGACGATGTGGTTGCTGGCTTGACAGATTTTTTTTTCTTTGGCGTCTAAATTGAAAACGGCCCTACAACACAATTACTGTTCATACTGTAATTACTACTTACTCATACGGTACTACATGTTTTTGTACTGTAATAGTGCATACTTTTCTATGCCCTATCGTCTCTGAATTCACATTTTTGAAGTGATCTGTTTGCATACCAAATACGCATATTAAAAAAAAAAAAAAAAAAAAACACCTTAAGAACGTAAGACCTTCTAAAGACAGTAACTCATGTATGCTCATTATACACAATGCTGAGAAATGGAGACAAGGGATTCTTCTTCATAACTGATTAATTAGTGCATTTTATAGGGTCAGGTTCAATTGCTACTACACGGTTACTTCATCAATTACAGTACAAGAATGATGAAATATCATTTGTTGAATGTAATATAAGTAAATTGTGTATGTTTTTTTTAATTACCAACCAAACAATTACAGTTTTTGTAGTAGACCTTGGTGTTCTCAGTGTGACGACAAATGTGATGTGCATGTAGAAGCTAATGAGCCAGCACTCTGAGAAGCTGCTGGAGGTGGAGATGGAGCTGAGGGAACTGCGGCCATTGAGGGCCATGCGTGAGGAAATGGAAGCTCTGAGGGGTGCCGTGGAGAGCATGCGCTCTGTGGTGGCATCACTTGACTCTGTCCGCCCTGGTCCTGGTACCCACACGCTGAGTGAGTGTCACTTCTGCATATCTGCTTCATGACTGATGTATGTGCTCACCGAGGACCCAAACTAACTAAACAACCCCATGACACAACTAGTGCATATTGGGTGCACAGGGTCCATATTATAGGGAGGTGTCCTGTATTTCCATTCCTTATTCAGGAAAATTGTCACACTGCAAAATTTACTTATAGCCTTGATCTTCCTGTCCAATTATCGATGTATGGAATATCAAATTAGGTTTCTGATTTAAACAGTACATGTGCAACATCTTAAAAATGTAAATTGCATTTGATTATTTTTAAGTGATTTGATGAATATTGTGCATGTTATTCTATACCCGTTCCAGCCTCATTGGAGACGCAGTTGTCACGGCACGATGAGATGCTCAGCGTGCATGACATTCGTCTGGCCGACATGGACCTTAAGCTGCAGGTGCTGGAGACAGCCAGCTTTAATGGAACTCTTATTTGGAAGATACGCGACTACAAGCGACGCAAGCAAGAAGCGGTGGCCTCTAAAACATTGTCGCTTTATAGCCAGCCCTTCTACACGGGCTATTTTGGCTACAAGATGTGCGCGCGTGTTTACCTGAACGGTGATGGCATGGGAAAGGGCACACACCTGTCACTCTTTTTCGTGGTGATGCGTGGTGAGTATGATGCGCTGTTGCCATGGCCTTTCCGCCAAAAGGTCACGCTCATGCTGATGGACCAGGGTCCTGCACGCAAACACCTGGGTGATGCCTTCAAGCCTGACCCGAACAGTAGCAGCTTCCGGCGGCCCACCGGGGAGATGAACATTGCCTCGGGCTGTCCACTCTTTGTTGCTCAGACTGTGCTGGAGAATGGCACTTACATCAAAGATGACACCATCTTCATCAAGGTCACAGTGGACACTTCAGACCTGCCTGACCCATGACACCTGGACAGTTATCCCATTGGTCAGTACCACTGTCATTTTCATGTCACTGAACCACAAAGTGCTAAATATTTTAAATAGATATTTCATTAGCCTTTACCACACCACATAGACCTGTCACTTTAAGCCCATAGTCTAAGCACTAATAAGGACACGGGTGTAGCATAAATACAGCATGATGCAGAAAAATGTATATACACAACACTACAACCTTGTAATACTGTTACACGAAGAGGTTAGGTTATCAGTTACCGACTGTAAAACTTTACTTCATTGTGTTTGTGTG
The DNA here is from genome assembly GCA_030068315.1 of Chrysichthys thysi. NCBI lineage: Eukaryota > Metazoa > Chordata > Actinopteri > Siluriformes > Claroteidae > Chrysichthys > Chrysichthys thysi. The sequence goes on from JAQLOM010000005.1 coordinate 17,838,036, forward strand.
CCAACATCAAAGCAACAGTACCTTACTGCCTTAAAGAGAAGACAACTAAAGAAAAATGCTGCCAATTAGTGCTAACTTTTTTTGAATCACACTGCATCATTTTTATTGACGGTGTAGGGGCTAATAACATCGTGACACACTTTTTGTAAAGTATTGACATTATTGTCAGGAGCCAGTGCTTTTGTAATTCCTTAAATAAAGCCCTACTGGGATCTGACAATCCTGCAAATGCAAGCATGGGTTTTTGAAAAAAATGGGTTTTTCTTCAAGTTCTTTGTGAAAGAACAGTGCTTTTGAAAGGGACGTTAGTTAAGCCCACAGTTCAGACTCAAGTATAAAGTTGATGATAAATAAGTTGTGTGCTATAACGTGCTTAATTAGACTTTCAGTATTTAAATCTTGCCTAATCTAGCTTGTTCCTGGTAAAATCAAGATTTCAAGAAAATGCTATATTTTTGTCGGTTAAACATGCTTCTCATTTCAGTTACACATATTAATGTCTTGGATTTTCAGCTCATTCTCTGATTATTTACCAAAATTAGTAAATTTTTTAAATTGTAAATTTAAAACCTTTGACTGGCAGTGTACACTTGACTGGTAATAGCTGTAAAAATACAGTTATTCATTGGGAAGGCTTTTATCCAGTGTAGTGTTTATTGCATGTGACTTCCCCCCACCCCACCCCCCACCTCTAACCACTGTAGAGTCCATTTTTATAACAGATTTTTCTATCATGCCAGAGAGCCTGGTGCTCATCACGGATGTTACGAGGCCACAGGAATTGGAAAAACAGAGCAGGACCCGAGAAGAATCAACCAAACACAAGAACGTCCTGAGAGTCTCGGGCTGGTTCTCCTGAGAAGGTGTAGGCACAATTTGAGGGACAGATTTTTTCCTCTGTGTCATGACTAGTATATAGGGGAGGTGTCTGTTAGCCCCAGTGTTCAAGATGGAGCAGAAAGGGCAAAGGATTTTCACCTCTAATCAAGCTAAAGTATGTCATTGGCCTTCTTTTTTAGCCAGAATTAAAGTAAGAGGGATCAATTTGTTCTCTGTAACTGACATGCTACTCTTTTTAGAACATAAAAGAAAAAAAAGAAATATTTCTCTAAAAAAAAGGAGCAAATTCATGAGCGGGCCTCATTTATCAATCTTTTCAAAGTTCAATCAAAGTTGTGTGTAAATGTTTTCATAAGCCAAAGCAAGTGAAAGATTCCTATAAGGTTTTTTTTTTTTTTTTTTTTTTTTTTTAGTTTTGTCCTATGAAGGAATTGTTTTGTTCATACGCCAGTGCGTATGCTGACAAACGGCAGTTTTACATTTAGTGATGCTCATAAAACTCCATAAAAGGCAAAGCTCACAGAGAGCTGAAAATAACATGATGATGACTAAATGACGAAAGGGTACCTCCTAAGCATGAAGTGTGTTCACGAACTTCCAGTAATGCAGCTGTGCCATTGCAACACTTCAGACATAGGTACACACACACACACACACTAAGTGATGCCTGTTCCCTTTACAGGGTGCTATTTCTTGTCCTCTATTTGAGTGGATGGTATTATTTGTCTTATTTTATGGATTTGTTTTGAATTGCTTTCTTTCACGTCATTAATACGTCACATTTTCATTAAATTTGTGGGTAATTGAAAATTAAACTTATGGATTTAAACTTGAAGGTATGAGCTGTATATAAAATCTCAGTAACTCTTCAGATGATCAGCTTCAAATCGTATATTTGGTTGCGTTTGCGTTAGTGAGTCCTTTATATTGAAATGTAAACAAATTCGGGCGCGTTTGTAGGATGCATGTCTTTTTTTTTTTTTTTAACTAACTGGATTTTCCTCAATATGTCTCATGTATTATGTTAATGCTCCGGTGAACGATTTCTGAGTAGATTTTTCATATCCAGTTTGATAAATGAGGCCCTATGTCTGTGTTGCAGGCTGTTTATCTGAAGGATAAGCGTTTCTTTTTAGTGAACAAGAGATTCTGTGTATTCCACTGTATCCAGTGATGTTGGTGGAGTTCCTAAAAATCAGCTTTCAGTGCAGCATGCATAACAGGTGTTGTGCAAGGAGATTGGTAGCATTTTCTTTTCTGAGACGGTCATGACCATAACCTGTGCTGTAAAGCATGAAGATGAAGGGAATCCATGAAGCACATTGGGGCAAAGGAAAATCACCTATATAAAACAAACAAAATTAAATGAGTTTAATGTCCCCTAATGTGTTTACAAATTCTGGCACATTATTTTTTTGTAATGTTTAATATTAATGGATGCTGTGCATCAGAATATATTGTTCTTTTTTTAACACCATTTGTAATACTAGCCTTTAAGATAACAGCTATGCTGACAAACATTTACTTTTAATCAGATCACTCATCAAGGAGGATATTTGCACAAGTTTTTATGTATGTATAATAGACATGTATATGAAATATAAAACACAAACCTTATACCATGTTCTTTTATTGTCATTTGTGAATGAGGTTATGTTACTTTGCCTCAAATGAATCCCCAAAAACATTTGCCTTTTCACTTGGTGTTTTGTGTGAAACAAGTCACTTTCACTCACTCATCTTGCACCACTTAATCCTGTTCAGGGTCACGGGGGAAGCTGGAGCCAATCCCAGCCGACTTTGGGTGAGAGGCAGGGTATACCTGGGGAAGGTCACCAATCCACCACAGAGACCAACGACCATTCACACTCATTCACACCTATGGGCAATTTAGAGTAGCCAATTAGCCTAATCCCCTCTGTGCGTGTCTTTGGACTGTGGGAGGAAACCGGAGTACCAGGAGGAAACCCACACGGACACGGGGAGAACATGTAAACTCCACTCAGAAAGGTGTCCAGGTCGACTCTGGGATTGAACCCAGGACCTTATTGTTGTGAGGTGACCGTGCTAACCAATACACCACTGTGCTGCCCATGAAAGCATCCAGATACCCAAAAAAAAAAAATTGTGCTCTTAATGTTTTCTCACTGAAATCCATAACATGGGCTACAAGTCAGCATTCATTTATTAATACTGATGCATCCCTGTCATTCTAGTAAACGTATCTGAATGTGCTTTATTTAATAAATTATTTTGAAATTTTATTTTATTTTGTGAAAATGAATTTTATTACTTAATTGTGCCTAAACAATTTTTGATATTTCATATTTTTATTTTACTTAAAAAAAATCAGTTTTAATTAAAAGGTCAAACGGAGGTAGAACAATACTGAGTATAAAATACAGTGGTGCTTGAAAGTTTGTGAACCATCAGCTTGCCATCATTGACGGAACAATGAATTGCATTATAATTCAGCAAATACTAAAGGAAGATGTCAGGACATCTGTCCATGAACTGAATCTCAAGAGAAAGTGGGTCATGCAGCAAGACAACGATCCTAAACACACA
>JAQLOM010000005.1:17846917-17857939 GCA_030068315.1 Chrysichthys thysi
TGTAAAGCTGCTTTGCGACAATGTTCTGTTGTTAAAAGCGCTATACAAATAAAATTGAATTGAATTGAATTGAACTTAATATAGATGGCTAAATTGCCAGAACACGTCTATTCTCAAAGCTTTTGGCCTTTGCCAAGGTTAAAAGTGTAACCTATGTGTGTGAAAGCTAATGAACCCAGTGTATAATGTCTCCCTCAGCACCCAAAAAAAGAAACCTAGAGGCCATTATCTGTATTTGGACATGTGAAAGTGACTGCTGAATTCCATTTAAATCAAACTAGTGTATTTTTGGCATATGTGAAGGTTTTGAGGCAAGAATTAGGTTTCAGATTTCCTTATTTCTGATATTTCTAAGAAACAGGATCTTAAGCACACTTAAAAGTTGCTTCCTTAAGTTCTACGTTTTGCAATCCAAGAGTAGCTTCCTTCTTGACTTGATCATATACTACATGTCCAAATGTTTGTGGACATATGTACCCATGCACCCCTATTTGCTGTTTTAAAATGCTCCACTCTTTTCCGAAGGCTTTCCACTAGATGTTGGGCGTGTTCCTGCGGAGATTTGTGCTCATTCAGCCACAAGAGTATTAGTGGGGTGAGGCACTGGTGTTGGGGGAGGAAGCTTTGGTTCCATTTCATCCTGAAGGAGCTCAGTGGGGTTGAGGTCTGGGTTAGCGAGGTTTTCATTTCATTTTCATTTCATTCCCACTTTGGCAGTCCATGTCTTCATGGAGCTGGCTTTGTGCACAGGGGCATTGTCATGCTGGAACAGGTTTGTACCTCTTGGTTCCAGTGAAGGGAAACTGTTATGCTACAGCATACAGAGACATTGTAGACAATTGCGTGTTTTCAAATTTTGTGAACAGTCGGGAAGAACCACACGTGAGTGTTATGGTCAGGTATCCACAAAGGTTTCACTATATAGTGTAACACAAAAAAATATCTTCTATTAATCCCATAAGCCAGCTGTATTGTTCTCTGTTGTAACTGTGAGTTACCTGTGTGAGTTTGTGATAGCTTTCCGGTATGATGTAATCTAGGGATTATCCCCTGGTGAACAGGCTTTCGGCTTGAACTCAGCACTTAGTGTATTCTTGCTAATCTGTCGTGCTCCTTCAGAGCGAAACATTGCTTCTGCTCAGTTGCTTTTAACATATACTTATACATTGAATTTATTCATCCATTATTTGATCATGAATTCATGTGACTTATTTTTAGCTTTCTCTGTTGAACAGTTGGAGGGCTTCAGACACTAATGCGACTCCATCCCTGCTAAGCAATGAAAAGTTAATGGTTAATCAGTCTTTTCTGCTGGCAGTGCTGAAAAGCAGCAGATCGTATTTACCCAAGCTGCTTCAGTAGTTCCTCATGAAATTGATACATTTGAATACCGTATATGACATTTCATATGTAGTCACCCCCTACCCAGTGTATAAGACCCCATTTCATATCGGTCACTACCACACCCTTATTTCCTTGCTACACCGTCACAGATCCAGTATTATACAGAAGCATAAGTGCATTGTTCAGACTGCTTACAGGAGTATTTTACATAATGTATCTAAGTAGTTTGTAGTAAGAACACCATTATTTTTGAAAGAGACCATGTGTGAAATAACAGTACCTTTAAACTGAGTGTTGACTTTCACTTTTGACTCCCCTGGCTTCAGGTATTTGCTGGAGCAGGATTTTCCCGGCATGCGGATCGGGCCTGAGCCGACGACAGATGGCTTCATTGCTGTGATGTACGGGGAGAGCGAGGGAGTTGTACCTGGAAATGCACTGGTGGTGGACCCCAAGAAACCTTTTCGGAAACTCAATGCCTTTGGGAACGCTTTTCTGAACAGGTAATGATAACGAAGCATTTCCCCCATCACTGGCTGCTTAATTGGGGCAGATACTGTTAACTCAAATGGGATGTAAAGATGCGCCAGTTAATAGCAAAATGTTTATGATGAACTCAGAAAAACATTTGACAGAATGGTGACTGAATTGATACTGGAATTGCTGTGTAGATAAAATGTAATACAATGTATTATTATTATTATTATTATTATTAATAATAATAATAATAATAATAATAATAATAATAATAATAATGTATTTAGAATCCTTTGAGTTTTCTCAGCTTTGTAGTAGCTGTTGAAGTGACATGTCCTTGCATACCCGTCCAAATGACTTCACTAACCTTACCATTTGCATCAAAACAGGGCTAAAGTGCAACATTCCAAATTGTAAGCTGCTTTTGTATAAGACCTTTATTAACTTGAAAATATTCAAGTTACAGTATGAGTGTATAAAGAAGAGATGTTGAAAACAAGTGCAATATAAGAATTGTACTTTTTACCTGAGAAAATCTCCCAAATAACTCACACATTTCTGTCAATGATTATGACCGCTTTCCCTGTCCACACACCTCTGTCACTCAGTGCAGTAAAAACAATTAATGCACTCGACCCCAATTTATGCTTAAGAAATATTCTCTTTTCAGGATAAATATAGAATCTGAATTGTTTGTAATATGAGTAATAGGAAAATTAAAACATTTTTATCAGTTACTAGCTGATTACAAAGTGGCTTAGGTCACTGAGTGCAAGGGAAGTTTGTTAATTACCAATTTTAGTTTTCAACAAATAATGGTCATACATAATTTCCATTTCAAATGCGGAAAGAATTTTATATATTTAGATTAAAGTTTTCTTAAATAGTTATTTACCAAATAGGTGTTTACTTCTTTTCAATATCTGTAAAATAACTCTCACACAAATAATAACAATTCATAAAGATGATATAAAAATGGCATCCACAAACAAAGTGATTACTTCCCGGTACCGACAGCATTTTCATATAAAATGTAAGCGCTAGTGGCGCTGTTTCCGGTCATACGCACATATAATATGTTCTGTGGTCATACGTCATTTCCTTTTCAAACGCGAAAAAGGATTTTATATATATAGCTAGATAACAGCCCTGTTGAATTCTCTTACTGAATGGTTGGAAAGTATTGACCCATGTTCTAACAGAAACTCTTGTGACAGTTGTGCCAGCTGTAATTCAAATCAAAGGTTCATAATAATTCCCTTATTCTAATATATATAGTTTCTATTGTATCAGCTTATTCACAGATTCAATAATCAAATTTTTATTAATAAACAACTTTTAAAACCTTTCTTGTAAAAAGCCCGTCCAATCATTTCATTTGGTCTGAATGAAGATTGGGTGGCCTACCTACCTGTCTACCAGCCTCCCTGCACACCCTCTGCCCTTGCACTCATTGCGTGTCACCACAGTCTTTCACATGATGAGGCAGACGTATTTATAAATCTAACAAGCTAGTCAACAGCTGTGTGTACTAACAATAGACATGTTCATTGTTTACATTCATTATGATAATGTAAGGTGTTTTCTTACATGTGAATGAGACATGATGTAGTTGAATATGACAATGATTCGCTACGCTCATCTCTCATGGACTCGTCCACCAGCAGTAGTAATCAGGCAATGTGCATTCATGTGTTTTGGAGGAGTGGCTTTGGAGGACTGGGAATGGGGGTGGGATTTTTTCAGTTGGATACTTTTATAATCTATCATACTCTTGCTGATTTCTTCAAAATGACCTGCCCTGCCTTTTAAATGCAACTTGCAGTGGATACAACGTACACTGTGTTGCTCTTTATTAAATGAAAAGAGCAGTTGCCATTGCTAGAGCTGGGAAACTGCTGTTGTATGAGAGGAATAAAACACTTTGGGATACGTCTTATTGGTAAATACTCATCACACGATAAGTAAGTAATAAGTAATGTATACTAGTGATCATCACACGTGAAACACCACACCACAGCATAGCGTGACACAGTGAAATCACTTCTCTGCATTTGACCCATTCACCAAGTGAAACAGGGGGCAGCCGAACAGCGCAGCGCCCGTGGAGCAGTGCTTGGTGGTGGTACCTTGCTCAGGGTACCTCAGTGTACCTTGTTGGTCCTGGACCTTGAAGCCACAACCTGCTGATTGAAGGGCCAATGCCCTGACCACTAGGCTACCACCACCACCCAAAAAAAAACATCCCACCCCATCATTGATAATTCTCCTACTAATGCATGGCCTGCCATGTTTATTTACTTAGAGATTGTTTTATATTAAGCTGGTGGTAAGATCTTGGCCTAAGCATATTGTATATAAACTAATATCTTGTGATTACTGCTGTGTTTCACTATGATTTGTGCACACGGATCAAAATACCTCACTCCGTGTTGACATTTTGTCTTGCTACTATAACATATAGCTAGAGGCAACTAGCAAGTAATCAGACATAGCCTCTTTTTTCTTTTTTCTTTTTTTTAACAATGTTTGAGTATTCATGTTTAGTTTAGTTACTGCAAAAAAATGGAGTAAAAGTACAATGAGGAAGTAAACTATTCCCAAAATTTCCCTAATTCAAACCAGAATACCTAAATGAAGAATAAGAAGTACTTCATCTATGCATGATTTACAGTGGGTGCAAAGCAAATAAGAAATATTTTTAATAGCTACTTAGATTTCCCAGAATGATGGGGGGAGATCAGAAATCAGTAGAATTGTCAGGTGAATTCCTCTGAGTGTGTTTCGATGCACCTGATAGGTATGCATTTTCAGTCACACTGGTGTAACAGGTTCAACATCTACTGCAGTTGATGCCAAAACAAGTTATTTCCATTGCTTAACACTTAACACATCAAAACTGCAGCGTACAGAGTTTTACACTGCCACGTGTTCATTTACACAGTGGTGTGCAGCTCAAATAAAGAACACACCTCATACTGCTCTTCAGACTATACATTTAAATATAAATGTAGGTATAGGTATTTGTGTAAATAGTGTGTATGTGCACTTTTGATCATTTTAATGTATTGACAAAAAAAGATATATAATTGCAGTGCTCTAATGTCATTAGAAGAATTTTCAGTAAAAGTAAAAATACAATAAAAAAATGCATTACCCAAAAGGCAATTAATGGGGCATCTTTGCCAGATTTGTTCTATGAACTCAGTGGTAATCAAAGGTTTTAATTGCATTGCATTTGTGGTTTTCAGGCGCTCTGCTGATGGAATAGGTTCTGTTAAATGAAACCCTAAAAAATGGCTACTCCTTAAGAAAAGGCACAGTGCGCATCGTGGTTTATAGAAACAAAATTGGATACGCAGACTATGGGGTTATGTTAAAGATCTCATGTATCGAATAAAGATACGGGACACCAACAACCTGAAGCAAAGGCTCATTGATGCCTTTGCCACTATTAATGAGGCTATGCTACAGCAAACAGGGCAGGGAATCGACTATGATCTTGATGTGCTTCGTGCAACTAATGGTGCCCATATAGAGGTGTATTAAATGAGGCAAAAAAAAAACCTTCAATATCTACTCCTCGCTGTGTAATAATTACAACAGATTTATTTTTTCATTTTGTAATAACAGTTGTAAATTGTAAAGAGACTTTATGTATACCCTGTATTACTAATTTCTAATAGCCGTCACATTTACTGATCAGTTTGCGTCCAGTGTCTCCTCCCTTCCTGACCCATGTGACCTATTATAGTTGGCTTCTCTTCCCATAAACAAGTTAGCTTTGGAAATGGACTCTCCAGTGGATGTTGTTTGCTGGGAGCTTTTTAATGTTTAACTTTAGCATATGGGCAGTTAAGGGAGGGCTATTTTTTCCCTGCTGGCTGGATATTTATGTAGAGGGGAAATAGGTAAATGCTTCTTTGACAATCCCTGCCACAGAGGTCAAAGACACACTTGGCAGAGAGCATCTCCTCTTTTCCAGAGGAACCTCAAACAATGCATTCATTTTCCTGTGGGCCATTCTGTGCGTCATGTTTTGGCATGTTTTTAAGTGAAACTGTGAGGGATTTTTTTAAAACGTGACAATTGATCAAACGGTTATGCATTATGATTAATTTCTTTAACAGATTCATCTGGCTCTCTCTTACATTTTCTGCGGACAGAGCAGCTGATACATTTCGCAATTTCCTCTTTTAAAAATCATGTTACATTTTTTAAATCCAGTGTTCTGACCTTTTTATAACAAATGACTTTCTAGCATCTCATTTAAATGAGTTTTCCAGCATTTCAAAAGGCCAAATATGTTGATGTAGATTTGTAGCACCATTATTAGTTTGAGATGTTTTTCAGGATAATTCTTAGAAATAAAGATGATGATGATGATGATGATGATGATGATAAATGTACATCTGTAATCATACTGCTTGTATCTAACCTAATCTAACTTTTATTATTGTCAGTCTAATACTGTAAACATTTGAGTAAGAAGCTCACACAGATGATTAGGGTTTAGCAAAGGCTTAATGTTTAAAAACAAGTAAGAAAATGAGAGGGGATGGTGGATGCTGGTTTGCATCAGCTGTTTCACTACCCGGTGCTTCAGACAGACGATACACAGTCAACAAATACATGTGGTGGAAATACCTCTGTTTGCTTTGGCAACATGCTTTACACGCTTTCTCTTCATGTGCCACCAGGCTCATCTGCTCTCAACTCCCTAACCAAGTCCTGCAGAGCATTAGCATCATTGACACCCCGGGTATCCTGTCTGGAGAAAAACAGCGTATTAGCAGAGGTTAGTAGTGCTAATGAATGTTTGTTGGTTCTGATTATCTGCAGTGATCTGATGATCACGTGGTCATACGTGCTGGTTAGGAGACATCAGCAAAAATATGCATAAAATAATAAACAAGATCATGTGATAGTCTTCTGTTGCCACCCCCCCCCCCCCACTCAAGTCTGCATGAGTCTTCACGGCCTATCACAGTTTCCACTGATGCTTTGCTGGTGGCTGTCTGCATCATACCTTTATTGATGGCTAGTCCAATTCACATTATTCATAGCTGTTTCTCAGTGCACGGTCACAGTGCTTTGCTCATTAGGTTTCATTTCAGTCACCAGATGCAAGCCCATGTCTTTGTAATGAGGCATCATTTCCTTCTCTGCCTTCCATCCTGTGGGTATGGAAACTAAAAAAGCAGCTTGAATCGAGGGCTACAGGCATTCACTGTCAGCATTTCTTTCTTTCTATTCCTCATTTGATATATCTGATTCAACTCTTTAAACATCTGCTGGAAGGTAACTAGTTGTACCCAAAAACTAAACTGACCATGCTGTACATTAACTTGCTCCTGTATGCTTACCTATAAAATGTACAGTGCATTTCATTTTAATATTTCATTTTCATTTTAATGCAGTACATTTCAATACAGTGTCACACTATTTACATTTGAAGAATTTCAAGTGTTCCCTTTTGTCCAAAATACAACAAGTACTACAGGGGAATCTTATCGCCAGGATCTTTTTTTTAAAATTAGTAACAGGTGCATTCATGTAATTATTTATGTAAGACAAATACCTGTACTGGGAAACCAGTTGCTGAGTGACTGCACCTCACTGTGTGCTATTTTTTATGGAAACATCTGCAAGGTTTATGGTACAAGAACATAATTCAGTTCGATTCATTTTTATTTAATAATGGATGTTGTCACAAAGTAGCTTTACAGCAATGTATAAAATCCAGTTATACATTTTAAACATATGATTTTTATAAATGTATCCCTAATGAGCAAGGCTATGCTGATGGTGGCAAGGAAAAACTCCCTGAAACAAAAAGAAAGAAACCTTGAATGGAACCAGACTCAAAAGGAAACCCGTCCTCCTCTGGGTGTCATCGGATAGTGCGATTTACAAAAAACACAATTCTAAAACAGTGTGTGCCATGAAATTGGTTTAAGTTTCAACATGGAGTCTGTTTTGCTGAAGTTATCAACTGTTCACTAACATCATAGCAGTTATAGGCCTAAGCCATCGCTGCAAAGCTGTTTACATGAACAGCAATCCAATGCCATCTTTTTAATACAATTAGGTATATATTTAGTCTGTCCAAATGGGGCCATCCTCAGCAAAAGCAAGTGCTTTCCATGTGAAAGGAACTCCTGCCAGAAGTAGGGCATCACGATGGATCAGGCAGGTCCGGTGAGTAGAAGTGGTCAGAATCACTGGTATCTCATTACAAGTTGTGGTAGTTTTCATTTTGTAGTACATTTTGCTTCTAGAAAAAGAAAACACTATTTCTGGCCCAGTGGTCTCGGTATTATATTATTGGACAGCCTATATTGCTTTAGTGGCTAAACTGCAACGTTGTATGGTAAATGAGCTCCCATGTGTGCTATGGTGTAGTCTCTACAGCCCACATCATGATTCTTTGGCCTGCGGTTTAATACTGCCACACCAGAGTGTGAATCTGAGAAGAGATTCATACTGTTTTCTCTAGAGAACAACACTATACTTTTGCCCCTTGGCTTCAAAAGGAGGAAAGGAACCTGATGAGTGCATGTACGTATATATTGCACGTATTGGTTGTAAGCACAAGATTTGGAACATACCCTACAAATGCAGGCTACATTCAGCAATGCAACTGTCACAGTAAAACAGCAACCACTTTTATTAATATGACAGTGTTTATTTAGTCAGAGTATCCCAATGCTAATGCTACTTACACAGAGTATGTAGGGCCTTAATCACATTTGAAAGTAACATGATATTTTGCCGTCTGTGTGGCACCAGAAATTTACTGCATTCATTAACCAAACCTCTACAGCGAGGAGATATTTTCCACATAGATTTCAGTCATTTATTAACATAAATACTCAACACTTTTCATTTTCCTATTGCTTTCATTTTTTCCATAACATTTCTGATAAAAGCAGAACATCTTTCACATCTTTGTTCCTCTTTTCTGATGGTTTCTCTTTCATGACGTCACTGCTGCTGAAAGTACAAAATCCCCCATGTTTGAACAAGGTCAGGCTTCAGTGATCTTATCCAGCCTTATTCAATATACACGTCCCAGTATTCAGACAGGTTGTGGAGATCAGGACAGGCAAAACAAACAAACAAACAAAAAACCAGGCATGTTCTGTATATGAGTGCTGTCTCATAAAAATGATGTGTCTTCGTTTTCATTTTGAGTTCATAACTAGTTTTCAGAAACTCGGCAACCTCTGTTTCTGCTTTGCTTTCTCATCCACCTGCAGTGTGACACTGGTTATTAAATAGCCCAGCTTTTTGAATGACTCAACCCCATTTCTTTGAGTGGTGAGACATAGCCTGATACACAAGTCATGAGGCTTTCTCAGAAACATGTGAGCCTTATCTTGAACCTTCAGGGGAGTAGAAGCTCAGTGGAGGGCAAGAACTGGTTAGTACATGTGATATAATGTGCTGCAGATTACACCAGGCTACAGTCACGCAGCACTGCTCTGGACCTGAGGGATAACGCTCCATGGGCGTTCCACATCTGTTCCTGTTTTGAGTCCATTAGCTGAAATGGCATGCCGTCAACACTATATGCTCAATTCTACTGATGATACAATGATCCACATATGCTCAATTATTTAAGCGCTTAGTAGCACTACAAGTGGTTTCAATCAAAAACATCATTTTAATAAGTGTAATTTTAATTAGTGTTGGCCCTGCAGTGGATTGGCGACCTGCTCAGGATGTACTCCGCCTCTCCGAAGTCAGCTGAGATTAGCTCCAGCTACTGCTTTCTTTATTGACGTACAAACATTTTTCTGTAACATGTAATTTTTATGCTAAAAAACAAATGGTTTTGCACTGACTCAATAATGTAGTAGTCAGAAAATAAAAAGCAGTGATCCCAGCCACTGTTAGTGTGGTCATAGTGCCGGTTCCAAGTCCGGAAAAATTAGAAGGGTCGCGTCAAGAAGGGCATCCGGCAGAAAACCTGTGGCAAATCGACAAGTGGACAATGGATGATCCGCTGTGCCAACCCCGAATGGGAGCAGCTGAAAGAAGAAGAAGAAGAAGATAAATAGATAAATTGAATATCAATAAAAAAATTCAAGTTTTTTGTAAACAAGTACATTACTTTCCAAGCTGGAAATAGTCTTTACTAATCTTTACTATGGTAATGATGTATTATTATAAATATACAGAGCCAGTTTCCCCTGATTCTCTTATCCAAAAAACAGCTTCAGTATTTCCCACACTCCACAGCTCCTCCTTCACAGGGCCTTGGCAGTGTTCCCTGACATTGCTCAACCAATATGTAATTCATCCTGTTTTTTTCAGCCTAATATCATAATCATAATTAAATTGTGAACTGAGAATATCAAGATGCCCTGAATTGCTGCCAGTTGGTTTTGCTAGCAGTACTTGTTTCTCTTGTGTATCGCTAAAGGTGGATGTAAGAAATGAGGAAGTGATACCAGAACACCTGAAAGCTGTGTTAAACTGTCCTCCCTCCTTAACAGATTGGTGTGAGTAGGCATTAAGGTTACACAGTAAATTTGCCGAAGTAAAATATATTCAGATTGGAGAAAAGTTTTACAGAAGTCACATGTTACCTGGCATAAAGTAAATTTACTTCAATTTGAGTGCACATGGGTGGTAGTACCATATTTTCCGGACTATAAGCCGCTACTTTTTTCCCCACACTTTGGACCCTGTGAGTTATACACCGATGCGGCTTATGTATAGATTTTTCTTCACTAGCTGCCATCAAGTAGTATGTGCATATGTATGCTAACCTGCACAGCTAGCCTGCCCCCAGACTCTTACATAGTGTGGTAAAAGCAGACTTCCTCCATTGCCAGGTACTCATAACAAAGTAAATGACAACCAGCTCTTGAGGAAAATCTCTTAGCAACAGCTTAGGAGGCTCTTATTTCAGGATATGGAGGCAGCATAATTCTTAAGAGAATTATGTCTGTATACAACCCAGAGGAAGAACAGACTTGCACACTCAGATGGCCGAACTGACCGCATGTCCCCCAAGTGAACCAACATCTCGGGGACGGTGGATTCACAAAACATACCCCAAAACACTCCCAAATATTCCCCAAACGATACTGCACAACACATAATAACTCTCGAACAGTCTACAAGGGTAAACACACATAATAAACACATAAATTTAACAATAATGCAGAATATACAAATGATGCACCC
>JAQLOM010000005.1:17858039-17871472 GCA_030068315.1 Chrysichthys thysi
ACCCGGAAGCTACAGCGGCAAGCTAGACCAGGCTCGGTGTAAACAGTGTCTTGGCGCCACCTGTCGGCCATGCACTTCACGGTCACAACTTTTTTCCAAGTTCAATGAACAGTTAAATGAGCAAATCTTCCTCGATATTTAACATATGAACATCATTTTGGTCTTATTTTAAAGCATTTTTCAAGCTCTTTCCAGCAGTGCACTTAAGTTGCACTTAAACACAAATAAAAGAATTTTAAAACTGATCTGAAAATGTACTGGTAGCCAGTGAAGGGAAGCCAAGATGGGGGTAATGTGCTCACGTCTACCTACTCCAGTTAAAAAAACGTGCTGTGGCGTTCTGCACCAATTGTAGACGGGCCATAGCAGTCTGACTAATTCCGAGTAATAAAGAGTTACAGTAGTCAAGACGGGAGGTTATAAAAGCATGCACAACCGATTCCATGTCTCACCTCGACAATATAGACTTGATCTTCGCAACCCGCCTCAAATGGAAAAAACAGGATTTAACAACAGCATTTACCTGGCTATCCATTTTTAGCATAGGATCCATTTTAATACCAAGCTTGTAATCAGGGCTTTCTCATAAGGGTTGGCCTTAAGAAGAGAGATCAATGACAAGAGATCTGCTGGTAGCATTGGGTCTGAACAGCATAATTTGCATAATTTGCATAGTGGTAAAGTTGTGTGTTTTTGTTGTGTTTTAACTGTGTTCAGTGTTTGTTAAACTGTCAGAATTTGTCCCTTGTTGTGTTATTGTTAATTGGGGGATATTTTGAGTGTTCTCTGTGTGTGTTTGTGACTTCACCGTCTCCGAGGTGCTGTTTCGCTCGGGTGATGTGCGGCCAGTTCGGCCATGTGTAGGTGATTGACGTGCAAGTCTGTTCTTCCCCTGGTTGTGTACAAGCAAGTTCTATTTAAGAACTATGCTGTCTCTGCAGGCAGAGAGTAATAAAGTGCTGTCTCCTAGCTGTTGCTTGGAGATTTTTCTAAGCACTGGATGTTGTCTGTGCTGTAGTGTGAGCCCTCCTCCACCATCATATCCATCTGCGGCTTATAGTCCGGTGCGGCTAATATATGAAAAAAATCTATTTTCCTTTTGAAATTTAGTGGGTGCGGCATATATACCGGTGTGCTTTATAGTCCAGAAAATACAGAATTACTAGGAAGTAGTGTTTCTCAAATGTGCACAATAAGGTGACATGAGTGGCAATTCCCAAGGTGTAATTAATAAAACTATTACAGTAGAGATTGTACTATAGAACTAAATCTTTCTACAAATGGTAAAAACAAAGTAAACATAAAATGTATTGTGCAATTTATGGTTTTGTACAATTTCAAGTTGTCAGTAAGAATTTCTTCAGTCATGTGCCTTGTTACACCACTGTTAACAGCCTATTAACCAATGTGTTCCTTAGTTTGATTTTTAAAATATAATCCGGTTTGGGGGTACAAGACATGTGTGGCCCAAATGATCATTGATTTGGACACCAGAAGGTCTAGGACCTCATTAAACGAGACTAACTTATGAAGATCAGCTAGCATTATCTAGCTAACAACTAGCTGTACTTTTCACTCTTGTAAACCAAACCTATATTGTATGCCATGGTCACCTTAGAAAACATATAAATTCCGGCCTATGATAAGGCTTGGCATAAGCTTATACTGGTTATTTAGCATATTTTTCCTAATTGTGAATCCTTACACAAAAAAATGTTTCTGATAGCTTAGAAACTATACTCAGGTACAGATAATTTGTGTCACGTGTCATTCTTCAGATCATAGTAAATATACCTGTAACCAAAAACTATGTAAGCAAAAATGCTTCTTTTTAATGTCTCACCTGCCCTTTGTAGGCTATGATTTCTCTGAAGTTCTGCGATGGTTTGGTGAGCGTGTAGATCGCATCATCCTCCTCTTTGATGCCCACAAGCTGGATATCTCTGATGAGTTCTCTGAGGCTATCAAAGCCTTCCGTGGCCAGGACGACAAGATCCGTGTGGTTCTCAACAAGGCTGACCAGGTGGACACACAACAGCTGATGCGTGTCTACGGGGCCCTGATGTGGTCTCTAGGTAAAGTCATCAACACCCCGGAGGTGGTGAGGGTCTACCTGGGCTCCTTTTGGGCCAAGCCCCTACAGAACACTGACAACCGCCGGCTTTTCGAGGCTGAAGCACAGGATCTCTTCCGGGACATCCAGGCCCTGCCACGCAACGCTGCCCTGCGCAAGCTCAATGACCTCATCAAAAGAGCCAGACTTGCCAAGGTAAGCTAGGTTTTTCAGCTGTAAGAACTCTGCTGTACTGTAAATCTAGCAAATCTCTATGGTGTGCTACAGTCCATATCATTTTATATTATCACTGTACTATTTTTGATCTATGGTAGGCTGTTTAAATTCTTTGAGCATACTTTCTTGCTACACATGGTAAGGTATGTGTGTAAATCCTTGGTGCCAAGAATGAACACTTGGGTTCGGAAGGAAAACCTGCTGTTACTTTTAAATGGTATCAGTGGAAATGTTTGGAATGATTACAGATTACATTGACCTTCACTGCACCATGTCATGGCTGTTTTGTCTTGCATATGACCTCAGTTCAAACACAGTTGTTTTTGGCCAGCTGTACTATGCAAACACACCCGCTGCACCATGTGACGTCTCGGCATGCTGCTTGCAAGAGTCTAGAACAGCACATAAGTCTGTACCCTTTCAAACGATCCATTTACGGATCTACCGCTGAGAGTGGCTCTTATCTCTTCCGCAGTGCTTCCCCAAACTGCTCAACAAAAAGGAATCCTTCTTGTGCTTCCATTCCTTCCTAAAATGCAAAAAGGCATGTTTGAAATAGTTACACACCCAATTTCATCTCCTGAAAGGGCCCAGTGTGACCCCTTTCCCTGGTGTGAGGAATGTATATGACGTATACCAGTGTAGAAAATGCGCAGCTCTTATATTTTCTCACCACCTTCCACCCTCTTCTGCACTGCCAGTCTGCTTGTTTGTGCCACTCCTGCCTCTCTGTTTTTTGGCCGCTGGCCATATATTGAAAGAACAAGTGTGGCCTTATTTTAGTCCTCCTTCAGGAAAGAGGTGTGTACACATAGTCACTGTTGACCATTTCCTAGGCTAGTGGCACTCTTAAGGTGGAGCAGCTGATAATTTTATATTTTGCAACGAGCTTGGAGACATTCAAGGCAAAGTTAAACATGTCTGACAGCTTCCTGATAATAAAAGAATTAATGTTACCGTGTTGTAAGGGTGGTGTATTTCAAGGTCCTTTTTGATCTTACTGTTGTCGATCCTGTAGAGATCCTGAGGCATGTTTTCTTTTTATTTAAGCTCAACGGAAACTAAACAAAAGAAAATGTAGAATGATAATCTGTTATGGATGAAATATGGTTTTAAGTTTTGCACAGTGTTGTGAGACAGTACAAAGCAAGAGATAAAAAGATTAATATGATTAAATACAAATGAAAAGTGGACAGAGGTCTAAATAAGCATCCACTAGTAGCCTATTAGCCTACTGAGAATATATTGATGTTGATTATTAAGGTGAGGATCACTGTAAGTTTCTCAAATTTTGACAATACTGGATCCACACAGAATGAAACAGCAGATCCTATTCCTAATACTATTGCTTTACAATACAATACAATTATGTACAATACAATTATCTTTAGATAACAGTAAGTTACTCTGAATCATTTTATGCCTCTAGGTGCATGCCTATATCATCAGCTATTTGAAAAAGGAGATGCCTTCTCTGTTTGGGAAAGAGAAGAAGAAGGAGGAGTTGATTGCACACTTACCTGAGATCTATCAAATGCTGCAGAGAGAGCACCACATCTCACCTGGAGATTTCCCCAATGTCAACAAGATGCAGGTAAATCCTGTGATCAATCACCCATCAACTAATAGTAAATCACTTTGCTAAATTCCATTTATCAGAAACCTCCTGCCATCATGCCATAGCTGGGGGAGATGATGGTCATCACGCTATGCTTCAGAAAAGAAAAAAGAAATAAGGCAATTAACAAGGAAAAAAAAATCAATATACAGACATCACAAGCATAGTGGATTTTATGAGGCTAGGCTTAGCACCATGTATTCCAACAGCTGATTAATGAAAAAAATAGACACCTATCTAATAGACTGTAACTGTAATGTGAAATTGAAGATATTTTTGCCAAGGTATCAAAATTTTAAATTCTTTCAACCAGTCCATTCCATTTTCGTATGGTTATTCTGTTTTAATGGACCTGAGCTGGGTCCTAGGTCCGACACGTAGATAAAGAAAGTGTTCGCGATGGGTTTCAAAAGGATCCCTAACAGTGAATTGACAATGAGAGTTAGCAGGTAGGGTTCAAAAACAGCACATTGGATTCTGGGAATGGTGGCCTGGCCTCTTTAAGGCTGGACTGATTCCAGGCAGCACTTACAAGCTACAGATTGGACTCTAAATAGATTTACATTTAAGCGCCAACATCGATTAGAATGTGTACAGCCTGAGAATGGGCTAAAAAAAGAACCACATCAATGCTTGTTCGTTTTTTCTCATTCGTCTCTCCAACATGCTTTAATTTTCAATTCAGTAACACAGGAATAGTCCACAGAGCATTATATATAGGCAGTAATTAAGATGAATATTTCACTTGCGACAAGAAATATTATTTTAATAAAGATATTAATTTGTCAACTTTGTCGACATGTGTCTATGCAGGAACAGCTCATGCACTACGACTTCAGCAAGTTCCCCTCCTTGAAAATGAAGCTGATTGAATCAGTGGACAAAATGCTGAGCAACAAGATTGCACAGCTGATGAACATGATTCGGGAGGAGGAAGGCAAACAGCCGGCTCAGATGGTGACCGGCGGGGCTTTCGAAGGCTCTGAGGACGGACCATTCGGCCATGGCTATGGCGAGGGCGTTAGTGCTGGAGCAGACACTGAGGACTGGATTGTGAGTCGCGACAAGCCGCGGTACGACGAGATCTTCTACACGCTGATGCCCATCAACGGCAAGGTAACCGGCGTCAATGCCAAGAAGGAAATGATGAACTCGCGCCTGCCCAACACTGTGCTCGGAAAGATCTGGAAGCTGGCCGACTGTGACAGGGATGGCATGCTGGACGATGAGGAGTTTGCCCTGGCTCAGCACCTCATAAAGGTCAAACTGGAGGGCTACGAGTTGCCCTCAGAGTTACCGCCCCACCTGGTGCCCCCCAGCCACAGGAAGAACCTCACTGCAGATATCCTGTACAACCACCAGGAAGACTAAGACCCTGCTACTGCTAAAACACAGATTTTCATATATAAACATTAGCCAGCAACTCTCATTGCAGTCTCAATGGGATGATTCAACCAAATGCTAATGTGGATAACAAGAAATATAATGTTCATTTTGCTTTCTACTCAAGAGTAGCAATACCTAATCTGTATTCATGTTACAAATAACATTGCACTATGAACTAATTTATAGTGTAACATTATTCTTAACATGAGTACAGATTAGGTATTGCTAATCTTATGTAAGTTAACAGTGCCAACGCTGCACCTAAAGTAAATCTCCTAGCAAAAAAAAGCTGTGAAACTGATATAACATTTTTACATACATAACATGCACACACTATATGGCCAAACGTATGAGCACACCTGACCATCACACCCATGTGAGGGTCTTCTGTAAACTCTTGCCACAATGTTGGAAACACACATTTGTATAGGATGTCTTAGTATGCTGAAGAATTAAGTTTTCCTTTTATTGGAACTAAAGGGCCCAAACCTGTTCCAGCACAACAATGCCCCGTACACAAAGTGAGGTCCATAAAGATAGGGTTTCGTGTGTTTGGTGTGGAATAACGTGAGTGGTCTGTACAGGGCCCTGACCTCAATCCTACCAAACATGTTTGGATTAATTGGAACAGTGACTTCATGACAAGCCTTCTTGCTGGGCATCTTGCCCAGCCTCTTGTGCTCTTATGACTGAATGAGTACAAATCTCCACATCCACGGTCCAAAATCTAGTGAAAAGTCTTCTCAGAATTCTCCTTATTAATGCCGGACGTTTTAGTATGGGATGTTTAATAGTCAGCTGTCCACATACTTTTGGCCACAGTGTATTTAAATTAAAATTGTCAAGTCATTGTTATTCATTTGATCATCAGCTTGTATTGTGCAGGTATACAACTGTGAATGCAATGTTTTGGTAGGTAATGTGTTATACAACACTGGTATCTGCAGATCTAGCACACAGTCTATGTAACAAATGAAATATCATTTGAATCCTAATGGTAAACCTTTGTGAATATTATTTTGTATTTTGTTCCCTTTTGTGCCCTTATTCACCGAAGTTTCATAGAAATGAGCGCAGGTTGACGTATGAAAGAATCTCCATCTGATTCATGAAACTCTTCCACAAGACGAGCAGTGATTTGAGCATAATTGACGAGTCAGCCTCAAGTCTGCTAATCCCTTAGTTACATCATATCCATATGAGACTATAATTTACCATTATATACATCTAATTTACATGAAACATGTCATAATTTCTGCTGCGGCAACCGCAAACAAATTAAAAGTAAACACTCAGCAGTTTACAGTTATTAAAGAATGATAAAAATCTAGACTATTGACACAGTTTCAACATAAAGCAATAGTTTCAACAAAAATCAAAACTTTTGTGGGCCTTTCTACATGTTTATGAAATAGTTGTACATCGCTGAATATAGATACTTATTGATTTAGTGTGTCAAGCAGAAATGTTTATTGATTTTAGAAATCAAATTGCTCAGATTTAACTGCAGTCAAATCAAACAGTGAAAGAAATTAATCAAACACTGAAAATTAGGCTACTTAAATACATATAATTGAATCTATAGTAAGTTGTAATGTTAATGACGTTTTGCAATAACCTCAAGCAAATGACTATCCAGGCAGCCGTCTGCCCAACACGCTATATCCTGGTCAGAGCCTCATGATCGTTATTTTTTATTATTACTCACAGGCTGTAAGTCTCCTTACTAAACTCTGGTGATACTCGTATTAATCATTTATCCAAATGGTTTTTTCAGGCTCCTAATATATTATGCTCAGATTCACAAGCACTCTGAGATTGACTGCACAGATCCAGCAAAGATGAAACTAATGAATGAGGAAACTGGCATTGTAATTTACTTGACCGTCCACAACCTTGATGAGTAAGGGCCAACAGGCATCTCAAGCTTTTAATCTATAGGCTTTCATTCTGGATGAATTGGTCATTACACACAATAATGTGGGCATTTTAACAACAAGAACACAATATTCTTAATAATTATAAGGCTAACAGTCAGTTGCTAATGATAATTAGGACTGAGACTTCAGCTCAGGTTTGTTGGTCCAGGTGAAGCAAATTGTATAACTGGAAAATTTACTGTTAATTTATATAAGAATGAAAGGATGAAAAAGATATTCATTTCTTTCATCTAGACATCCGTAAAAGCAAACTGCTAGGCTACTGCAAACAAACTGCACTAAATGCACGTTGTTTCTTGTTGATGTTAGTGTATTATGTGGCCTTTTCACTGGGTGTCAGTCTGTCACTTTTGCTTCAGTGACTCAAGAGAAATGAGTGTAATATTTAAAGTTACATATAGCAAGATAATTGCTAAATCCTAACTGGTTCTCATCTCTTTTTTAATGCACACTTTATCTGTTTCACAGTTCTTTTTTTTCTTCTTTGTGTAATAATTCCCTTCAGTGTTACATCACACCAGATGCACATTGGTCTAGAGTTACACCCGACATAGTTAGTAGCTCCAAAGCATTATGCTTATTCTTCGGATTAATCCCACAGTATAACAGTGCCTGTTTTTTCATGATGAAATATTGTATTCTTACAGTATTCTTCAAATGATTGTCTTCACTTTTCTTTGCAGTATGTATTTATAAAGAGATAGGCTCTTTAAGAACACTGAATGTATTTTATATTCCAACCGTTAACATTATTGTGTAGGTGCGTAATGTAGAACTCGTTCAGTTTAAAGTAAACAGGTTCATGTGTAGTGAGGGGAAAAGCTGCTTTTTAAGTTGTTGCATAAGAAGTGTGTCATGCTTACTAACCATTAAACGACTTACTCTTTTGATGCAGTTTATTATCACCAAAGAGCAAGCTTTTTTTATGATCAGTCATTTTTCATAAGTATGTTCTTTTAATCAATGAATTACTGTTACCTATGAGGCAAAATAGTGCATAACAGCAACCTGATTTCACATTGATTTGTCTAGGTTTATTTTATGTATTTCTCCACTGATCCAGTAGATTTTACTTGCTTTAGTTTTTGTTGTTGTTATTGTTGTTTATTTTATCCAACAGCTGATTCTTCCATAAGTGTTGTCTCTTTTTAAGTACACTCAGAATGTTAGTTTATACTGCCTTTTCTTTAAAGCGCCATGGCATTTTAATGTTCAGCATATCACTGACTGTAAAGAAATAACATTTATATACTCCTCTTTGAAATAAAGGAATGTGTAAATATTAAATAATATTTAACAACAAAATTCGCTTATACTTATTATTTCATGATTTCGAGATCTTTAAAGATGTTGATCTCGCCTCACATGCTCACTTTATCTGCCTTATCATTTTATGGCTCAAGTGCTTCCTTAAAAGTGCCACTGCTGAATTACATAAGTATGATGCACTAAGTATGATGAGCAACCTTTATCCCTCTCTTTTTACAGAGTCAGGTGAGTGATAGTTGCCCTCCCTGTCAATCTACTACTTGCTGTGGCATCAAAGTTCAGTTCACTACTTCACTGATCAACCTGCAGGAAGGAGCTCGATTAAAATCATGACTGTCTCCACATCGTAGATCGACGCTTCGTTAGGCTGAGAGATCAGAAGAGGACATTGTGAGGGTTTGTGAAAAAGAAAGAAAGATAAACATAATGCAACAAATAAAATATCAGTGCATTTGATATTACGGTATATTGATTTTTTTATTTGATATTTATATAAAAAGAGAGTTGTATCGGTATACTTTACTTCTACTGATCATTACATAGTATATTTTACCCATAAAGCTGAACATTTGCATTACTCTTGCTATACTTAAGTGTTGAGTAAATTCATTAGTTCTAAAGGCTTCTTTCAATATTATATTGTTGTAGATTCTCTTCCTTAAATGATAAAGATATAAAATGGATTTAGAATTTTCTGGATAAATGCTCTTGGTTGTGTTGACCCCCTGTAAGTCTGACTAACAATAATTTAATGGCTACCAGCTTTGATTTTGTTGACTCGTATAATGCCTGACTATAAAAAAAAAAGGTTCACATAAAATACCAGGAATTTTTATTGCCCTTTGTATAAATTGAAACATGGAATGCAGAATCACTTGATTGATTAACAGGAAAATTAACACGTACATTTAAAAAAAAATGTTTAATTAAAAAGGATAACATTTGTTGTTTTTTTAAACTGACTGTAGAAAAGTTTCTTTATTCCTCTGCTTACTGTGAAGTTCAAAACACTCAACAGTAAAGGCCTCGACTGCAGTGTGAAGTGTGAAGCTTAATTATTAATCTCATCCTGTGACTTCATTTAAGGGCACTATTCAGTATGAAACTACAATACTGTCACATATAAAGGAATATTTGACCGAAGAAAACCCTCTTATGGATCGGCCATAATTCTGTTAAGAGAATGCTAGCGTTATGTTCATCAGTAGCAATATTGACATTTTTACTGTGTTGATATTTAATACTCAAACATACAGTTCTTCTTTTATGGCTTAATGATGAGTTTTTAAACAAACCCTCCCATACAGGCATTACTTACTTCTGTGAACTTTGCTGTGATCTGACAGATGTCTGAGTTGGCAGATGTAGACGAGTATGAGCATGGGCGCATTCGGGAGCTGCAGCAGCAGCGGATGGCCGTCCAGAAAAAGACCTACACTAAGTGGATGAACAGCGTCTTCTCTAAAAATGGGGTATGAACAAGAACCTGCCATAATCTCACATGACTTTCAGTACAACATTCTGCCTAACATTAAAGAAAATATCCAATACTGTCCAAAATAAATAGAGTCAGCATTTGAAGGGGGAAAAAATGCTTTTTACAGTTGTATGCAAAAGTTAGGGCACCCCTGGCCAAGTTCTATATTTTATTGATTTTTGAAATGACAAACATAACCTCTGCATCAAACTATTTAAGAAATTGACAAATGTTAATGCACAATTACTTATTTGATTAAATTTTATTTGATAAACAGCAAAAATTGAAAAAGGTATTCTGGCATGTGCAAAAGTTTGGACACCCTTTCCCTGCCACTTACTCCTGTTCAGGATCGCGGGGGGAAGCTGGTGCCAATCCCAGCAGACTTTGGGCAAGAGGCAGGGTACACCCTGGCCACCAATCCACCACAGGGCCACCCCAGTTGTAAAGTCTCAAAACTTAATTTATTCTTTAGACCTTAACTGACTTATTAGCCCTCCATAAGAAGGTCAAGAACTGTCATAAGAGGTAACAAATTCAGAGTAATTCAAAATATATTCAAAACGGACTCTTCAAAACTTCAAACAACCATGGGCTTCTTTACAAAAAGCAAGGCATAGAAAGATCAAAGCAATTCTGTCTCACAATTTCCATAAAATGTCATTAGAAAATTGTTAGTTAAAGGGAACTGTGGAAGTCAAGGCAAGATCTGGAAAACCAAAAATGTTTTCAGATGGAGCTGCCTGTATGCCGTGTGGAAAGGCAAAGCAAAATCTCCATATGAGAGCAAGGACCTGCAGGAAGGTTTAGCTGACACAGGAGTGGTGGTACATCATTTTACTGTGCACCTTATTTACTCAAGCATGATCTTGAGTCATCAGAAGGAAACATTACCTATTGCTGTGGGCTGAAAACTATATGACCACAATTACCAAAGGTATGTTGAGGAAAAAAAGGAAGCAGAATTTGATGGGGTAAAAAAAACAAAAACTTTGAGCATGGGGTGGATCCATTGTACTTTTAGGATTGTGTTGCAGCAGTGACGCAGGGAAAATAATATGCCTCAAATATTTTTTTCCATTATAATATTCATCAAACAAGAATGAATGAATGAATGAATGAATAAATAAATGCTGCGGAGGTTGTGTTCATTTCTTTCCACTGGAAAAAAGCCAAAAGAATATATGTAAATGGTTGGGATATGTAAACTTTTGCATACAGTTATATGTGCACCAATGTACATTCTTAACATTTAAAGTTTTTAGCCCTTTGAATGTATATACAGGTATATAATGTATTATATAATGTACAGTGCTTTAAACATCAGGCATTGTCACAAAGCAGCTTTATAGAACTACAGATGTGGATTTATATCTCCAATGAGCATATAGAGGCAAAAGTGACAAAGAAAATAACTCTGTGGGACATGAGGAAGAAACATTGAGAGTGTGTAGAAGAATAAAGTTCAGCATTACTGAGTGTATTGAAAGGATGCTCAGAATAAAATAAGGGTCCTGAGATGAGCACAGGCTGACTTTATGATTACTCAGCATTTCGTAGGTACTCTGTTATCCAGGTGAGATTATCCACTGAAGCATGCATCCCTTAATTAAACCTTTAACTGCATCGTGGCATTCCTTTCTGTGTTAATCATGTAAATAAAGACATTAGTTCCTCTAACGCTGGAGGATAATCGGGGTGAATAACCTTTGAACTCCTTTGTAAGTTCAATTATGTAAGCCTCTGGTGGCATCTCGGTGAGGAAAAACATAAAACAAAGAGGAGAGGATGTAGCTCGTAACTCAAGGTCTTGCATAAACATTTCAGCAATGCTGAAGCCAGGAAGGAAGAGGAGCTTGCAGTGAGTGTCTGTACTAAATGTGGTACATTCACTGATATAGCAGAATCAAAACAAATATAGAACAAGTTAGATCTTTCAGTAAATAATTTTCACTGAAATGACTGGTAGTACAATAAATCAGCTGATACTACAATGGACATCTGCTTGTTAGGGGCCAAGAAATATCCTAACAGCTATAAAGGTCCTGACACAGACATCATATGCTTTCCTTTCCTTTTCTATTTTCACCAGTTGGTTTTTTCACTCCTTCATTCCCAGTAAGCACTTGTTCCTGGTCAGGGTTTTGATGAATCTATAGTTTACTACTCCTGTTAAATAGAATATGTCTGGTATGATCTGGAAACATCTGTACTTGGGCCCAGGATAGACGTGGACGTAGGAAGCATTGTAGCTTGTGTTTAATTAATCAGCATACATCATGTCCTCCTTTCTGTATATATGTGGCCATTTACAGAGATTCCAGCATGTTTTCCTATAGTTCTGAACCAGGACATGCAGACAAACATACGTTTGTCTGAGAAATGCTGCGGGTTTTCCAATTTAGTTCAGAGAAGTTCTGGTTAGGCACTAAACTCTCATAGCTCAAGTATAAGAAGTACAAGTACAAGTTGTCAGGCTCTGAGTGAGTGAGTGAGTGAGTAAGTAAGTAAGTAAATTTTATTTCTATAGCACCTTTCACAGAAAAATCACAAAGTGCTGTACAAGAATGAGAATAAAAGATGAGAATGAGTGGAACCGACACAAAGGGAGGAGTGTGTGAATCATGCTGGAATAGAGCATGGTGAACATTAGCCAAATACAATATTTAAACCTTGCCCACTGCTCCTGGAGCACAGCACAGAGTACTTCCCATCTAAGCTTCAAATCTTTGGAAAATACCAGGAGCCAGTTCAACCTGTTCTCTGCGAGTTTAGACTTGGGATATGGGCCACAGGACTTCATTACTCATTGTCTTCTTACAGGAACAGTCACATACCTGTACTTTTCCAAAACTTTCCAAAGGTTAATCTTTGATGTAATTTTTACAAACAGCTTTGCTCTATGCATAACAGTGCTAGCTTCCTAAATTATCTAAATCCATAAATAAATCTGTAATATGGGGAAATAACTGGGAAATTATGTGTGATAAAAAATGGAGGAAACCAGAAAATGGCATTTAATTTAACTTTTATTTAGGGCTTTCTACAATTGACTTGACTTGTGCCGGTGAAGTAATACAGGTATCTCTCTGTTCAGGAGCAAGTTGTCCTGAATGATGTGTATACAGAGCTCAAGACCGGCTTGCATTTAGTGCGACTCTTGGAGCTCATCTCCAGGGAGAAGCTGCCCACTCCCAGCCGACGCACCCTCAGAGTACACTGCCTGGAGAACAACAGCATTGCCATAAACTTCCTCAAAACTAAGGTGTCATTGGCAGAATCTAATTCATAATTCTTAAACATGAAACAGGAAGCAAATAATTATACAGCAATGAACAGACTAAACATGTGGGTCTTTTCTTGGAGAATTTCCATATTAATTACAGCGGTCCTTAAAGCTGACATAGCGTTGTTTTTTCATTACTTTTGCAGTGTTCTCCTGTATGAATGACT